>JAODTK010005243.1:0-205312 GCA_026419785.1 Sclerodactyla briareus | reverse complement strand
TCCATTACAGTATAGCTGGAAGGTGCGAGTCATAATAATGGGCCCCGACTTGATTGGTACTTTTTGAACTAAATTAGCCTGGTTGCTAGATTGACAGGGGATGGTGGCTGTGGCGGGATAGATGCCAATGTGGGGTATTGATCGGTAACAAACCACAAACCTTAGAGGAACACTACAGACTTTAATGGTGGCCATATTCTGTGAATAAGAAGAAGAACCTGTAGCTACAGACTTCAAACCCCATTTTGATACGATGTCCTATGTGAGGTATTAGTCCTCGAGTTTGGTCCAGGATGCGAGCAGAGAAAGATGCGGTGAAATCCCCATTGCTGCAATAATGCAGATGTCACAGTTGAATGACACAGATAATAAGTTATCTATTCCCATTGTTTATTTGTGCTAAACTAACTCAACATTCTCCGAAAGGAATTTGTGTCTTTCCTATCAACCAAAGTAACCATCACACTACCTACCAACTACAGCAATCGCTCTCATCGACTGAATATATTCTTCAAACGAAATCAATGCATTCTTGTGATGGGAAAAAGAACTTGCAGGGTTGATGCGGGTCTGACAGAATTATTATTGCATAGGATGGGATGCTTTCAGAACCTGAGCACGGTACACAGGCACAAACTTTTAAAAGGCTCTAACTCTGTTAAACGGAAAGTACTATGAACGTCGGGTCGGAACTAGGCATTTACTTTCCTCCAGCTATTTAACCTCTCATAATTGATCATTGGCAGGTTTATATCTCAACCATTCAGTGGATGGGTCCAGTAGGAGGTGGGCATTCAGTGGTTTCTTCCGGGAGTGGAGAGTCTAGGAGGACCAGGTTTAATACCAGATGAATTTACAATAATGTTCTGGTGAATCGGGCTGTGCCCATCACAATTCAATAACCGATGTGATTAATCATTTAAAAAATGAATAATAATGATTAATAAAATCTGTGTATTTGTTCTATAGTAGGTGATGGTAGTATACAGGGAGGGCAATTGGTTAATTCTAATGGTGACTGGCTATTAAAGACTTTCTCTTTTCAATTATCAAGGGTGTGGTTGGGGTCGGAGACACTGGTACGAACAGGGAAAAAAAAGGTGAGAATGAAAACAGTGACCTATTTTACAGCTCTGGTCCCGATTAAGTGCAACTTGTTAATCCTAATTGATTAATCTGTTGTGCAACTCTAACTAAAAATCTATTAATAATTAGTTGAGCACAGCCCTCCTACTGTTAAATGTACCTCACATTATCATTATACAAGACCATTGTCAGACTTGTACCAGCGGATCCTGTGATTGTGTATTCTCCCTTGTCCAGGCACCCACTACGCTCCAAGGAATGCACGTTATGCAGACTGGTTAACCAAGGAGTGAAGGGGATGGGAGTACAAGTATGGGAATAATCTAGGAAGAGAGGGAACCTGGGTTCTCTCTCAAGTTATATTTGACACCATGTAGTATCACAAGCCGAGTGTGCTCGGACCCACCAGCAGCCCCCCCAAAATAACTGGCGCGATGATCGGTGGTTGATAGTTTGCACTCATCGATCTTTCATGAAAACTCAGGCAACCTGGCAGCCGATTTGAATGTTCCTGCCTGCAGATCTGACAAATCACAACAATTGGGTTGCAGGCAGTAAACAGTAGACCACGTTAGGTGAAGCACGACTTGACATTGTACCAGGGAGGAGCCTCTGGGCACACACTGGATCAGCGAGTCTTTCTTCTTTTCCTGATTTATATGTAATTGTTCTTGAATGTGACTTTGATCCCTATCATGGTCCCTACATTGATATAATGGTGTCTTGTTACAGTTAAAAAAAATTGAAGAATGTCTCAAAGCTCCCACAAATATATATTTGTAAGTCATCTTATTTGCGTAGTGACGAAGTGTAAAAGTTCTGTTCAAAAACCACGGTTTAAACCATCTTAGGATTTTCAAATGGTTGTTTCACATGTAACGTAATCGTACTTCTGTCGTGTGGGGTTCCAAGTGTAAGATACAATTTATATCATGTACATTTCCGGAAACAAATATTTTCAATAATATATTATTGCTTCAAGGACATACGTCACTACGCGAAAATTAAATCTACAATTTGTCATCACATTCGTCACTACACAAAATGTTTGCATTTGTTTACTTCATGCCTAGTTGATAGTCATGCCGTTCACTTTGCATGGGTATCGATGTTCCGACATTCATCACTACGCGAAAATGGGGCGGGGCGCCCGGGTTACTTTGTTCAACAGATTCATCACCATGGTGCAGTCACACATCGTCACTAGGTTGAAAGGAAAGCGTGCTTCTATGAGGAAACACGGACTATTGACTAATCACTATCTTCATCACTAACACAGAATGGAATTGCATCCAAAAGGTATGTGTCAAAATACAGATTGTGAATTTCCGTTTTGGACTTTGAACGTCCCATGTATTAGCTTACCTATGCCCCAAAATTAGGTAGGATACAACAAAAAAAATCGACAAAATGCAGTTAATCAGCTATGAGAAACAGGGAGGAACAACATTAATGCGCCATTCATGTGGACATTCTTGGCAAAATGATTCAATGTGCATCAGCGATGATTTGCATTGACATAATATTTAAACGAGTGGTTGGCACAGTTGCGTAGAAGTTGGGAGAGGATTGGACAGGCGAGGGTACGGAAATTTGCAAGTGGCCGTCTGCGTGTGATTACCCCCACCCCAACATTAAGTACCGCCAAAAAGGCATTGCCTTATTCCCGGTACCTGGTGAGGGATTCGCAGCTATCAATGAGACAGTATCCAGGTCTGCCTGACCCTGCTTTGCTGGGCCTGAATAGGTTCGATCCTGCTCGGCAAGTTATACCATATAAAAAATACTCTCTTGCATTCATATACATATAGTTTTTTTAAACAAACTCTTTTCTGTGCGTCCCACACATCACTATATTTATGCAAGGGCAAAATTTGTCTGCAAACAGTAGCAAATAGTAACACTATTCATGATAACTTTATTCGTTATCCAACAATATTGTCGTTTATGGGTTGTGTTCTTTTGACCTTCCTAATTGTCGCTAAATGTGTCCCTGCTTTGAAGCGTGAACAGGTGTAACCCTTTCTGCACTTTTCTAGTTCCATTTCGGTGTGAACAACCTTCCAACTTGGGTTTGTAGAGTCACTAGCTAAATGTGAGGCACAACATTTTTACCTTGGAGATACTGACTTGTACTCTGCAGGTACCAATGTGACACTGTGCCGGGACCCGCACATAGCGCAGTCACCTTCCAAGATACGTCCCGCTGAAGACTGTTACTGTTCGAGGGAAAGCCAGGCAAACGGGGTAACCCCAAAAGCACATCCACCGCTCCCATACACGTCCACGAACCAGGTGCCCACCCCAGGCACGACGACAGCATAAACTGCACGCCCCCGTCGTCAATGGTCTCCAGTCTGATCTATCACCTTTACACAAGGGAATCAACTGTTAGTGATCTTCATAGGGGTGGGGGAGGCCTCTGTGGCAATTGGCAAAAACAAACAATTATCTGCCTTAACCAATGGACAATCTGCGTGCAAATGATCACAATGGTTTTTAATTACAATGGTATGCCTTTCCTAAGAAAGTTTGCATGGCAGGAATTGCCTGAGGTCTGCAGGCAATAAGCTCTCATTACTCGCAAAACAGGGCTGCCAGAATCTTGAGTTTTGGGCTGAATGTACAGCCGGCTAGAGGTTGTTGTAGCCAATCTCACCTGCCTCCCGGGACGGCTATTTGTCAGTACCCCAGAAGGAAGACCAGAGGACTTCAGACCGACCACTCCCTTGAACGGAGGAGCAGAGATCACAGGAGACCATAGATTGAGATTATGAAACTATCCAGGAACAAACCCTCAAAATCACAAGGTCCCTGCACCACAGCGGAATATGGAGTGAGACTGACCTTGCTTATCGCAACTGCAAGTACAGCCACCAAGAAAAAGTCGATGGCTGACGCTGGAAACTCGACCCTGGAATGTTGCTGAAAAAGCATCACTGGTAACCACTCTACACTGTCCTGCTATATGAACTGAAACCTAAACAGAAAAATCGAACATGCATTAATCCTATCTAATAGCTTAAACCTGATTCCATATGGCTGGTTTTCTTTGTCATGCCTGACACGGTACAAGTCCAGAAAACAACGTTTGTGGCAGGACGTACTGCCACTGTTTGTGGCAATGTAGTTCCAATAAACTTAGAAAGGTGCAATTTTGGGTTCACTCATCAGGACATTAGTTTTAGAGCAGCTGGCAACAACTATTACGCACTCCTCACCACCCACCCACCCACCTATGATGCTCTTGGATTTTGATGTTATTAAAGCAAAAGGAAATCTATGCAGTCCTGCAGTCTTTGGACCACTGACGCTACCTTTATATTCACTTGAAATCAATTCAACGAGTCAACAATTGTATGAATGACATGGACCAGTCGCTCACATATTTGATGGCTTATTCGAACTAGAAATAGTACCATACCTCGCCAAACAATGGATGGTATTGAGGCTAGTAGATGTTGCACAGCAATATTTTACCCTTACATTATCCTCACAGCTGTAACCAAAACAGTTTGCTAAACCAAAGCATTAGACGGACCAGAAGCTTTCCTATGAGTACCCAAGATCGAGCGGGCAGACATCAACAAAGTAAGGCCATCTTTCACGTCGGGGGCATGTCGGAATCTTCGTGGTTCTTCTTATGATCGCCACCCGTGTTGTCATTACATGCTGACTACATAGTCTCAAGAGGGGATGGATTCGTTTGCAGCCACCGGCGGGCAATGGTGCAAGGTTACGGTGGAACAAAAGGAAAAGAAAGAAAATCAGATCCAGCATTTCAATGTTTCTGTTCGAAGTAGATGAGGGTATCGCCTATGTGCGGAAGTTGGGTGTCACTACCCGGCACTTTGAGAGGTTTATTTGAGGGCTAGCGAAGCCGTCCTGGCTTAACATAGCAGCAGTTGGTATGGCTGTATTTCTCATGCTTGATCACATCAGCCAAAAATTGGACCTGCTGCTGTCGTTCATGAAGCCCTGCTTGATCAATATGCAGTGGAGTGAATGAGCCATTGCCCCACAAATGGAAATGGGGTAGTGTGAGCAATGCTGTGGGGGGGGGGGGGGGTCCAGTCATATCCCCATAGCAGAAAAAGGGGGATGGAGTAGGCCTAAGCAGTAGGGATGCTCTCATCAAGTTTGAACTTGATCGGGGCCAGGCCTTCTGAATATTAACTTGTTAGCAAGATTTTTTCAGACTTACAATATCCAGGATGACCGTGACCTGACCCCAAAACAGTAGGGAATAATGTACTCATTTATGAGGAACCATGCCATGGAGTATGGGCTTCATTCATCCAGGAGTGTTAAATGGGACCATGGGTGAAGTAATGCAGTAGAAAAAACAAGCATCGCCCCACAAAGGTGTGTTCATCAATGCCAGTGCCAGAAGGTTTTAAAACAATGTGGGCGTTGCATATTTTGTTGTTTCGTATCAGAAGTAGCAGATGACTGAGGAAAAAGTAAGTTCGAACAATTGTAGGCTGAGCCAAATTATTGTTGTAAGGATTAGATGATATTAGATGATATATTTGAATGATTGTTTCTCCATTCAGGTTGTTGTTAGTAGAGGAGGATCCCATGAAGCCGCCTCCAGAGACTTGCAGAGATGGAGACGTCGATGATGTGAGTCGTGTAGTCACTCGTACCATGAGTCGCATATGGTGCTCAACCACAAGTTGTACGTGAACTATGTTCAGTCATTCAAGGAGTGGCGTTATGAGTTGAGGTGCCTTCAAAAATGGAAGAACAGAATGAGTAGTCATGTGAGAAAAGATAGTGTCAGTTATGTTGAGTCATGATGCGTGTCGTGGTGTACCTCACAAGTCCTGTTGAGTCATATTAGACCTCACACGGAATCAGGTGGTCATAACAAGGACTAGAACATGATCTTCGAGTCATGATGTGGACTTCATCTCCTGACTCACCTTAGGGGCCATTGACATGTGCTGTATCATTACTCTAGTCAAGGTGCAGTCATGTCTCACAATACTAACATTGGTGAGAAAAATGTGCTGTCGCGAATTAGTCAGTATTCTTGAAACAATAATAGGAATTTGGCCCTCCTGCGAAAAGTGGGCGATTCTAAAAATTAGTACTGCTATGAAACGACACTGGTCGAAGTAAGTAGAATGAGGAATTTTTGTATATGAAAGATTCTGTTCACACTTTTTTGTGATATATCAGAATTGACTATGTAGATCATGAATATTAAATAGTTCCTCATTCACTGCATTTATGATAACCAGTGTTAATGAGGCTTGCAAGAGTTCAGTCACACTTATTCTGCACTCCTGAGTGGGAGGAGGAAAATGAGTGATTTCGGTCGAAAATCGAACAATGATTCTCGAATGGATCTTGACCATTTCATTCATTCTGCAAGCCATACTTGACCAAACAGAAAAAATGTGGAACATAAAACATAAACAATGAACGTTTATGAGTGCAACGGTCTAATAATTAAATGAATCAAAAAAGTCGTCAAGGATTAGGATAATATGAACCGTTGCATGCAATTTTTGTATGCCTGAATGAAATAAGGGGGCAGACTCAGTGAGTTCACATGGGCGTGTGTATGGTGTGGTGCGTGTGTGTGTGCATCACAATCTCTCGTTAGTAGGATATCCTTCGAACGGTTAGTGCAATTGCAGAGAACATTTTAAGGGTAATTATAATCAGGGTTGGGGTGAAAGGTTCTGATTAGATTTTTGGCACAAAAGTCACTAAATAAGTAAGGTAAGTAGCCTATTTTATGTTAATTTATTGTTTAGGCTCGTGTGCAAGATTACGATGAACCGCAGATGCTATGGTGAGTTGGTTTGGCACACAGATGCGGGATATAAGGATGATGAACTGATTAGAGTTCAGCGTTAAAAATATGTCGTAATACGTGTCCAATTGCATAATTCATGCGAATTCAAAAGTTGTTTTTTTATCAGATTTTACGAAACTTGGTCTCTTCAATCACAAACTTTTGTTTTAACAAAGATGCGAGGTCACTGGAGGTCATCAACATACCTAATTTGCATTAATTTATGAGAAATCTTTAAGTTGCGTTGGTTTTCAGAAACCTGGTGGCGTAGGTTTACCTGAGTTACCATTTTTTAGCTCAACCAGCTATGCTGCTTGAAGCTATTGAAATCTGCATGTCACTCTTATCTATCGATCTATCTATCATCTATCTATCTATCTAATCATCTATCTATCCAGTCTGTGAACATATGCCGTTGCCTCCCAAACTGTCATTTCTGTGATGGATGTCGGCCCAACTTGGACACATGTCGTTGACCCATGAGACAGGTCTGACCTTGTGAAGGTCAATGGTCAACGGGTATTAAAGGGGCAATATAGGCCCTTATGTGTAAATTTTCCAAAATGTATCTCCTACAAATTTTGGGCACAGTGCTGAGTTCGGTCCTAATGATAATCTATCAGCCGTACCTTCGGGGTGTTAAGGATTTTTTTATCCAAGTCCACTTGGTCCCGAGGGCCCATTCATGAACTTTCAACACAAGGACTTGAAAATTGCCATCTCCTCCACAAGCTTCAATGATTTCTTCAAAGTTGCATTTAATGCTTCTTGGGTAAAGAGGGCCATTGCGGTTGTTCGGGAATTTGGGCCAAGGGCCCAGTTTGGACCATGAGGCCCATTATGTGATATACCAAAAATCTTGTATTCCTTGCAAATGAGTTGCAGAGTTGCTGATGTCCGGTCATATGATGGTCTAATAGCTGTACCTTCGGTGTGTTCAGGATTTTCGCTGCGAGGTCCAACTTGGGCCCGAAGGCCCATTTTATGATATTTCACACAATGGTGCTCTTGAAGGAATCTCCTCCACAAGCTTCAATGATTTTCTTCAAAGTTGCATTTAATGCTTCTTGGGTAAAGGCCATTGGGGTGTTCAGGAATTTTGGGCCCGGGCCCAGTTTGGACCATGAGGCCCATTATGTGATATACCACAAAATCTTGTATCTCCGACCAATTAGTGCAGAGTGTATGTTCGGTAATAATGATGGTCTAATAGCTGTACCTTCGGTGTGTTCAGGATTTTCGCTGCGAGGTCCAACTTGGGCCCGAAGGCCCATTTTATGATATTTCACCCATGGTGCTTGAATGCATCTCCTCCACAAGCTTCAATCTGATTTTCTTCAAAGTTACATGTATGGGTCCTTTGTATAGGGGCGTTGGGGGTGTTTGGGAATTTTTGGGCCAAGGTCCAGTTTGGGCCTAGGGCCCAATATATAAAATGTGGCAAAATCCTGTATCTCTTACAAATTCTGTTACACAGTGCGGAGTTCAGTATACTGGTTGTCTAACCTGTACCTCATGGTGCCCAGGAATTTAGCTCCCAAGGCTCAGTGTGGGCCTGGGCCTTGGGGCCCTTCATGTGGAATGGTTATTGACTGCTAAGACATCTGTGGCCATATGAAGATCATGGTCAAAATTGTTACAGGGGCACGCAATAGGCAATTGTTTGAAAAACTGCCTTCTAGCCCTCATGTCGTGAACATTGATTTATCACATGATTGTACATTCGTTTTGGACATTTTGCGGTTTGAGACTACAGACCGAATGGTGCTCTAGTTTATCATGGATTCAGGGTCACTGGAGGTCACTCAACGTGTTTGATTTGCATGATTTATGATAATTTTAAAGTTTGCCGATTTTCGTGAAACTTGGTAATTGCCTAAATTTGCATAATTTAGGCAATGTCAGTCACATTTTCACAAAGTCTTTAAGTTTAAAGTAGAACATTGCCAATCTACTCAGTCCTTTCGAATTGAAATGGTCATGATTACCAGGCTGCTACTACCAAAATCTTTAAGCCGAAACATGAAATGCTTTGTAAGTGTTGGCATGGTGACTAATAGAAGTTAAACACTGATCGCGCAACCAGGCGAGACACTGGGGCAAATCGCATTGTTTGTTATCTGCTCGATATTGCACCAACGACAAAATCAAGAGGCTTTTTATGACTTTGTTGTAGGCGTGTGCAGGCAAGCAAAAGTATTGTGACAGAAGTTGAGTTGCTATACAGAAAATAAGAGAGCAGTATGTTGATCAACTGAAGAACCGAACGGGTATAACATGGGAAAAACTACTCTATCGGGTGGATTGTGGAAGCGTTGCTTTTTTTTCTTTTCTTCTTTGGTGGGGGATTCTGGACTTCTATTCCAATGCCATGTGACATTATTCGCCCAATGAGAGTAGTAACAAGGATTTGCTGAGTTGGAGAGGTGTCACACAAGCAGAATAAGACCAATTAGGATATTGTTAGCCTTTGTCCACCAATGGAGGGGCAGCAGTAGTCGACCCATTTGAACGAGTGTGCTAGATGAATTATAGTTGGGCAGGGAAAGCGTGTGACAAAAGGAACAGTACATCCTCAGTTGGATAACAATGGGGATGTGACTCAAGGTTGCTCAGGCTGTCAAATCTCTAGACTTGGGAAACTGAGTAGGACAGGAGAAGAATGCAAGTTTAAATAGCCTCTTCACAGTTTTTTAACGATAGCCACAATTTTATATTGTGTCAGAGGTCCCAGGGGTGGTACTGGCAGTCAACATTGCATGGGACAGTTGTACAGAAAATCTTTTGAAACTTCCCAGATGAAAACTAAAAAATCTACAACACAAAACTGTACAGATTCCCCCCATACTTATCGACTTTAACATCGGAACGATGGGGCGGGATGAGGGATGAATTTTCAAAGGGTGTGTTGACAGTTTAAAAAAAATAGGGCCCAAATATATAGCTATGGAGGAGAATCTGTCTTACCCTCAGCTGTTCAGAATTGCCCACTCCCAACATTGGAAAGGCCTCCTATTCATTCAATCTCTGGACTGGGAAAACTGAGGATGGGGAAGGATACAAGTTTGAACACCATTCAACATGGTGCGATAATCCCTCCACCAGGTCAAGTAGTGGACACATAGGTAAACATAAAATATTAGGTATGACATCAAAAGGGATTCGTAACGGGGTCCATCATTTCGTCTGGTAGGATTCCCATTGGATTTATCTGCATGGAAACCAATACAGTTGGGTTAAACACTGACTACTCTTCTTCAGTGTTGTGTCAATTTTCGAAACCTACAAAAACGCGTTGATTGAGTTAGCACTTTCTCGTCATAGATTGTGAAGATATGACCCTTGACACAAAATGGATGAAAAAGTGGCCTTGAGTATGTTGGGGGACCACACATACATAACTATATGAGGTTGAATAACTCGTAATGTGACTGTCAGTCAGCTGCGACACTGATGCCCCTTGCGTTTAGTAACTTTTAATGGGTTGAGCTAACCGGCTGTGGACTCTTTTTCTACTCTCCACTGTTTTTTTGTTTTAGACTTTTCTGGTGTTTGCCGGGTTATTATGGGGTACTGATATTTGTTTTGTAGTGTTTAGTTTAGTTTTCGTTCATGCAAGTGTTTGTACAGTAGTCATATTTCTTGGCATCAAGTTAATTCAGTGGTCATCCTACGGTTTAATAGTTTTTTTAACCTCTCCTGTCTTCAAAACTCGCACCTGTAGTTATAGAGGATACCTGGGTGGTGGGGTTAATTGCCGTATCTGTGCATTTGTTGTCACTAAAAAAAAATTGTTCAATTTACATGTCAGTTATTGAGTTGATCTAGGGTCGTAATTTGATATTTTGGGAGATATTTTTGGGGGATAGTTGATATACTGACGAAAGACTGATGAAAGAAACCATCAGGACAGATAATCTTGTGGTGTGGACTTATTACAATAATTGTCAGGATTTGAATTTGCTTGATTCAACCATCCCTGACCCTAGAAAAGGGAAATGGATAATTAATCATTTTTGCGGCATGCACACACCCAGTGAACAGTTTCTCAGGCACACGGTAGGTTGGAGGTTCTTGTCAGGATGCCCTTCCCCTAGGATTACGCAGACAGTCCATAGCATGGGAAGGGTAATACTTTCAATCAATTTGTGATATATCCACAAATTCTAGAACCCGTTCGCAAATCTCGCTGTAAAAGTTCACAAGGCTTGCGGCCTTTTGGTCGCTTGCAATGGCTATGGTCTTGGATCATTGCCTCAAACCCTGTGATCACATGGAGACTGTGAGCATGGTCACAAGTGGTGTGAAGCTCTTTGGTCAGCAAATTCCGCCCAATAAATGGCAGGCGAAGATAACCTTGGCAGCATGACCTTCTCAAAGGCAAACATGTTAGGAAAACACCAAAACATGCTTACTACTGCATCGGATGAATTGAACAACTCGGTTACCATGAATGATAATGAGCTACTGTCATCATCAAGATTAGGGCCACCACCCTAGGCTGAGGCAGGGGGGGGGGGGAAACCATATGTGCAGACGTGGGTTGTGGCATGGCACCATCGATGTCCGATTCGAGCAGGCCAAAAGGAGAACAGGAAAATGGTCTGGGAGAGTGTTAATCGGTTTGCAGAGGCAGAGATCAACATTATTGTTTGTACCAATGCAGGACATGAGGACCCTGGAATATCTTCAGGGAGTACTAGGTGTTGCCTGAATGTCTAACCATTGATCTGCAATATTTCCTTCATTCGCCATCATCTTCTGAAGACTGCTACAAATCTCCTCCATCCGAGAACTACTGTGGAAGTGAATATCCTCCCCAAAAAAGAAGTCACTCAATTTGAAGCCTTTAAGTTACAAATGAACAATATGAAGCCATTGGTTTTACGGAAACAGGGGTGATTACAATTATCGTCTTTTCTTTTTTGGGCGTGTGTGTGGCGGCAGCTCCAAGTATTGCCATGTGGAGGGGATTGCTGTCTTACCATGCATATAACAGGAGTGGAACTCTTCGCTCCTGAAGCATGTTGATGGAACTCGGCAAACTTGATGGTGTCCAGCCAGCCAGCCTCCACATCCCTCATGACCCACCTTCCCCTATGGCCTGCCCCTTATCACCTCATTTTCTGGTTGTATCATTATTTGTTTAAATATTGCTATTAAATTTTATTCCAGATGATTGCTGTGAAATGATTCTTTTTCTATTTGTAAATAATTATTATCCTCTGTAAATCCACTTGCCATGAGATAATTTTTCTTTGATTCTCCTATAATAAGTCTTTTGTAATTTAAAGAAATCTTGTGTTCATGATTCAGTGGTTGTAGTGCACCAAATTGATTCTACTCCTAGCGAATGGGGTGAGTTAGGTCTGCTCCTTAAATTATGCTTTGTGGTTTCTTGAAATTTTCTTACCAACGTGGAAGGTATATATTCATCCGCATCACAAAATCTGGAAGGATTATTATGGGGTCGTGTGGGTGGTGTTGCTAGTGTTGGGTGGGATCTTGAATGTACAGAGTTTTGAATTCATTACTGCTCCATAGCTTCTTTGCCAAATAGCCTCTTGCAATGCATTGTGGTCTAGTTCAGGGCGGCAATAAATTAGGCAATTCTATGGGAGGCCAAACCCAAATAGGTATTTCAGCGGATAATTTTTTTTTTTCTCCTGGTGACAAATAACACATTTTAGTCAGATTTGTCACAATAAAGATATGTATGTTAAGAAATTATCGGGGGCAACATACCAAATTTTGAGAGAATATGCACAGACTAGGGAAAGATAATTGAAAAAAAATTGAAAATTTCTTTTCAAGTTTTTCCAATACATGCTAACACAAAACTGCCCCCGAAGTATCCAGCATGCATCAAAAACTATCCCACAGTGCACCGCAACATTGCTATTTGCGAAAAGGCCTGGTTCAGTGTAAATACATTTTTAAGGTTGTTTTTCTTTTTCTTTTCGTGGGTTGTGTGACAGGGCTTTTCGAACCATTAGGTTCACTGGCAAGATTCAGCCCTGCTTGTATTATGGCACCTTGTTCAATTTTATGACCCAGCGCCCCTAATACCCCCAAAAGTGAGGTCATTGACAAAGGTAGGTTATACATTTCTTGTAAATTGACACGCCCCTCAGTCACTCTGGTGACATGGAATCAAGCCCCGGACATGCTGTACTGAAGTTCCTATACAGAACAGAAGTCAGTGTGGAACCGTGTTGCTAAGCCGAGCAGCGCCCTCACTTATGGTAGTGTTTTAGTGACATGTGATTTGGGCGACATGGTTCGCATTTCGTCGGAGATTAGAATATGCTCCGTTGACGGCCTCCGCTAATTCAGCTTAACATTATTAAGCTCTAGTTCACTCCGTAATTTTATACTTTGAGCCTAGATTGTGCTTTTGTCAGATGCAATCGATTCGTATTCTCGAATTAATTATGTTGTCGTCTGACTTTCCCGCGTTTTCTGAAACAGGGTAACATTCGCTGAAGTTGTTGCAGAATCTTGCAATATGATATACCACCTTTTCTGTGGAGCAACGAAGGTATTTTCGCGGGTCTATGGGAAAAGGATATTCGCACGATTAGAGAGTAGTAAACAAACTCAAGTGTTCACGATTTTTCTGTCACACACAATAGGGCGCCTCCTCACTTCGAGTTTGTGTTTCTCTGACGGGGAAATTGAACAGGGCACACAATACGCGCTCTAATGTCCTCTCCAGTCAATATAATAGCCCATGCATGGAACCCGGAAAAATGACCCACTCGTAAGGCCAGCTTTTCTTTCCATTCCTGCATAATCACTGTAAATTGAGGGCCATGAAAGTCTGTTGTTTTTGTGACTGGACCATTCGGGGGAGTTATGCACATGGGAGTCATCTGGATTGACAGTGACTTCATTGACTGCCAATTACACGTGGGTATTAGGCCGGTGCATCGTACACATGACAGGTGCGTTATAGTGGTGACAGCCAGGGTCATATCCACTTCCAGTCTTCAGGGAGTAAGTTGTCTCACACTCATTAGATAAGGTGTGTGGAATGTTTAATGGGGTCCCCAGACTGCAGTATGGATAAGCGCGATACAGATACATGCCTGCCCTTAATTAGTTTGGGGTATAATTTTAGTTAGCTGTATATACAGGCAAAGGGGATTTATAGCTGAATGCTTTCTTTTATAAAATGAACAAATATAATGCCATTGATTTTTTAAATAAAATAATACACTGGAGCATTTAATCCAATAATGGTTTGAAAGAAGTTTTTTTTTTTTTTTTTTTTTTTTTTTAGATTAATCATGTCCACATACTGTATGTCACTCTGTAAAGTTGAACTTCCAGAAATACACACCCGATTGTCATTGATAAAATTTGTACATTTCTGTTCGGCATCATTAGATTCGTGGAGCATGCCGCATGAAGTGTTCAGAGCTAAGCATCAGAAAAGCTCGTTTCTGGGATGGGAGAAGACCCTGATTGTTATCGTATCATGGTGGGCACCGTGTGGGTTGTGCTATGGCTCCGTCCACCTTTCAAATCGGCTCGATCTGTGGTGAACGGTTCGATCTGGTGCCTGATGCTCGTATTATATATACACTGGCTGGATAAATAGGTAACCCCTATCAACGAGCATACCGCATGTTCAGATCACTCACGCCCTATAGGTGTTAGCTGTAGGTGTTATCTGTGGTTACAGTGTATGAGGTTAGGCGAGGTTTCACACTGGCGCCATATTTTCACCACCTCTGTAAACTGGTCGGGAATGAGATCTACTGGTACCAAAGATGTCTGGATCCAGCCCGGTGGTACTTTGAACAATCACATGGGTCCCGACATGGTCCAGGTCCTTTATATCAAAGTGGTCAAGTAGTGCAAGTCTAAGGCTAGTAGACACTTGGGCCGGTCAGACTCGTGGGCATTTGACGATCACGTTGCTTGGGCAAATATAAAACTTGGCACGGTGTGTTCATGCAGCCATCGTGCTCCAAGTCACTTTATTCAGCAAGACTTGAATGCTCACTGCAGGGAACAAAGGCGAAGCTAAATTCCTTCATTACTGCCTCACTTCGTGGCCCCCCCCTTCCCCCCCCCCCCCCCCCCCCCCCCCCCCCCCCCCCCCCCCCCCCCCCCCCCCCCCCCCCCCCCCCCCCCCCCCCCCCCCCCCCCCCCCCCCCCCCCCCCCCCCCCCCCCCCCCCCCCCCCCCCCCCCCCCCCCCCCCCCCCCCCCCCCCCAGCATCTTAGTTACCGCGTCAGACAGAAACCAATGTCAGGGTGCTCTGGGCGTTTTCGAGCATCATATGGGTCAGTATGCTCTACTGGTATGTTTAGGGTAAGGATATCCCATACTGTTTTAAAGAGTTTTGTTGCCATTTTGAAGAGCGCCGCTTCTCCAATAAACCTCACATTGCGACCAAAGAACATTTTCCAATAACGACCATTCAACGTATATAATTTTGTGAGATTTGGCGACTATTTTGAAAATTACCCTCATTTAATTCCTGACGGTATTTCAGCGTAGATAAATTGATATGTCAAGAGGGCACTACAAAGAGCATACCGTGTGCCGAAATGTTTTGGCATGGAATTAGTTAACAGACTTCCGTATTTTAGTTACCGAAAAGATTCACGTTATTACACCCGCACAGGGTAATTGAATGCTCGTAATACAGAATAAGAGTGGATTAAAAATACAGCACAAGAATAAACAATCACACACGTACAACGATGAAACTGTACAGGTAGAGCGTATTTGAGAACAAATGACAAGGATGCGAATGTGTCACAATGACTGGAGGTTGCACCAAAGGGCAAGAACACTAGCGATTATAATTTTGATCAGGGGCGGCGCCACGGGGGAAGGGGGGGTATGGCAGGGAGGGCGGCTGCCACCCCTATGGGTTTGGGGCCGAAAAAAATGGAATTGACAGCATGATGCTTTAATGCACTACCTTTTCGTTCGGGGTCTGGGGTTGAGTGTCAAAATGCGTTATCCAACTTAGGTTATTTTCTATTCGTTCTCATCGAGACTCAAATCGAGACTCAACTGTTGCTGTAATTAGCGTTCGCAAATGTAGCGTATGTCTATTGTTTTGAGAACACGTGGTCATTATGACCACGGTTCGTTAATATTAGGTGGAAGGACCACAGAATATGTCTATGGAAAGGACTCAATGTTAACTAGCAAATTCGCAGCGCCTTGCGACCACGTGCGGGCATGCGTGATCACTCCGACCCAAGCCGATTTACTCCATTAGATATCTTCGAATTTGCATTAGTTTAGACCGCCAAATAGCCTAACAGCTACACGGTGGAATAGACAGGAGGTCCCTTCGCGTGACACGCTACGATATGAAATGAATTAAAGACGCAAGCATCCAATGTATGATTTGAGGGTGACAGGGAAGTGGAGGGGAGGGACAAGCTGTGGGTTGCGGTCATATATCAAGTAATATGTTATAAAAGCTAGGTCTTAATGAAAAAGAAGAACTTCGTCAACGGAACGCGGTTTTCACCATGTTTGCATTGTCCACGCAGTCGTTCTTCAAGTTATAAGTCTGCAAAACCCAAGGGTGGCGCTTGAGGGGATGTGGAAAGTGGTTGACGATTACAGTCAACCTTTGCAGTCTGTAAACTCCTATATAAAGGTTGTATTGAAAAGAAAGGGGCAAGAGAAAGCATAGAAGGACTAAAGTTGTACTTGACATAGGCCGGAGCGTCGTTATTTATGTAGGTGTTGAAGTACGCAATGCTACAATGTGTGGCATTGTACAACTCTGAAAAAAGTTGGTTTAGAGTTACTCCAAATGCGTGATTTGGGGGACATTACTATGGTGATGTCTTCAGACCGGCTCCTTTGAAGTAATTTTACACACATTTTTTTAAGTGTACGGCTGAAGGAAGAAAGTATCAGTTTTTTGCAGCTTGATATAATGTGGGTATTCTGATTGATACTGCTTCTAATTTTTTTCCTAGAGTGATTCTATTTTGGGAATTACAGAAAAATAACTAACAACTGGCCACTTTGCTTTTATTTTTTTTTAACAGAACCATCTTTTAGCATAACACACTACATGCCTTTTTTTTAAAAAAAATAAGCCTGCCTCCCTGTACAGAACGTAGTTACAGTTTCATCGGTTTTATTTTTGGTCAGGTGTATCGAATGACCTGACCTGCCTGAAGAATTGTCATGCAATTTGAAATAATTTTTCTTTTCTCCCAGAAATTTATGGATTTTGTCAAATCTCGTTGACGTAGATACAAAGTGTATCAAATGTGCCATTTTTGCATCATAAAGCAGTAGTAATGACTCAAACAATCGCAAGGGGAGGGAGACCCCCCTCCCTTAGACCCCTCCCCCCTGTCAAACTCCAATGCCAAATCTCCCCCCCCCCCCTATCGAAAAACCCTGCCTGGCGCCGCCCCTGATTATTATATAGATTCTGATTCACTGTGGGACGAATGAGTGAGAGGGATGACGTTGTTTTTTTGGGGTGTCGGTAGCCTTCATCCTTTCCCCCGATGATCATGCATTTGAAAATTGGTTCATGAAGTGAGTGTCAGCATCATCCAAAATCGCGTCTAATCTGTTGGAGTATAGACGATTATAACCCTGGCAGAGTGTGAGGGTTGACTGTATGTGGCCAATTATGCGACAGCCTGTCGATTATGAATCAATCGGTTCTATCTTCTCTTCCTTCTCACATCCCCCCCAAGAAATCAAATTGTATCTCCATACCCACCGAGTGTAGAAGTATAGAACATAGTCAGAATAATAACTTCATCAATTTTGAAATCTTATTCATGTACCACCCAGTGCATTCTAAGAGTTTATTCTTAGTGTAGGGCCAAACATGGCTATGCCAAGACAAGCAGTTATCCAGCACTACACCCAGATATGTATATGGTTCATTCGATCAAATCACAGTCCTTAATACGGACAGGACTACCATCATATATATACCCCAAGAGTCGTGTCTCGTTGATGCCTGTCAAGATCCAACATTAATGCGGTCCTATGACTACATTCCACAAGCCTGCAAAAGAGGATGATACACAAATTAAAAGCTACTACTTCACACATTTCTTATATTGACCGGATTGCTCTTTAACCGTAAAATGTTCAACCCACGGTTGTGCAACCAAGGCATGCGCAATGATTAGCGACTTGAGCGGCCGCAAACTACACCAATAGGCAGTTTGAGCTGTAGTCATAAGTATTTACACCCCCTCCCCCATTGGGGTCGGCGATGAGAAGAGGAATTTTGGGCTTTGCGAAACGGGCCTGGCATGAGCAGTGGCGTCACCAAGCCGGGGGGGGGGGCTGGGGGGCACGGCCCCCCCCCCCCCCCACGGAAATATTGTGCCCCCCGTGTGCACACCCCCCACAATTGAGATAGATTTGGGGGTGGTAGAAAAAAAAGAAAAAAAATTATGGCAACAAAAATAAAAAAGTGGCAACTGTGACTGAGTGGCTGACATCATGTCATTGATGTCTGTTTTATAGAAAAAAGAAATATGAAAATCGTCAGCCAGATCTAACTGACATTATCAAATTTGATTCTGAAGAATGGTTTCGGATCACTGGACACCATCGTGGCTCACGCAAATCTCTCGTTGTGATATACAATATACACAACCCGTGTTGATTTACTACGACAGCTTCGCAGTCTTTAAAAAAATATTGCACACAGGGAAGTCGCGAGCGGGGGGGGGGGGGGGGGGGGGGTTGGTCTCACCCCCCCCAAAAAAACTGGTTCAGAGCGACCTGCAGTTGAAGTTCCGAAATCCAGTTGGAATTACTGACAGATCGCCAGATCGTATATTTTACGACTGAGGTCCGGAGGCCCATCAACTTGGTAAATTTTCCGACTGACTAAAAGAATATTTCCATTCAAGTAAAAACGGTGAAATACAAGTACACAAAGAATGTAAGATTTTACAGATAATGTGGAAAAAAATTTGCGCGCGTCGCGCGCATTTTTACGTACTTTTCTTTCAATTAACACGCAGGTGTACAAACGACCGCCTGATTGGCTGTCGGTATTGTATGACAAATCAATTATGTCTATTGCTATGATTATAGATTAGGGCAGGGATTAGATTCGCGTGCAACCAATTCGGAGAAAAAAGCTTGTAAAAATCTGGAATGACCATCAAGCATTATTTTACATTAGGCGTAGGGTAATGTTGTAATTCCGCATGGGATTCAATATACAAGTAGCGTCCTGGATAGTCCAGCGGAAGGTGTGGACAACGATATATCCTGTTTTTTCAGAGTGCGGGGGACCCCCCCCCCCAAAATTAAATTGCGCGCTTAGGCGTGCACGGTGGAAAGCAGTAGTAAGGAGCACAAACTGTTTAACATTAAGTTAAAGTCGGAGCAGCGATTAGATCGAGGTCTCTGACAAAAATGTTCAAATTTTCCACCAATTACAAAAAAGTTTGATCACAAAATGCGCGAGGTTGGCAGCCCAAAAACGCCTGGTGAAGAGTTAATTTCCCGAACATTGGGGTGATGGGGCAACCAAAAATGCGGTGAGCTCCGCGCCACACAATGGCGGCGCTATTTTAGATGGTCATGTTTTGCCCCACGAGGGGAATGAGTTGCCTCCTTGTGCCCCCCAGTATGACAAAAAATGGGGCGCACGGTACGGTACTACAAGTATATTGGCTAGTTGACGGCTCCGCTGTCAGGTAAAGAATTACACCAACCCACAAAGAAGAGACTACTTACTGGCCCCATGGAGCTCAGTACACATGGAGACTCAGTACAATTTGGCAGAAAAAAATCACAAAAACCTGAGTAGCAAGTCGCATCTAAGAATGTGAAATTGCAAAAATTATCTGAACGATGTGAATGAGGAGTGGTCATTAATGCATCACAGCATAGATTGCATCTGTGGCCACCTGAAATGCAAAAATCGTAGAGTGGGAGAGAGGGGCATCGGCGGTCTCTGAAAAGTGAGATCAAAATTTACTTAATCCTAGGTGCTGCCCTCGATTCGATTTGGCAGAGAAAACAAATCGCATCTAGGACATGTGGAATGAAAGGCGAAATTATTTCTGGAATGAAGTGAGCTTTTTGGAGTGCTGTATTGGACCAAATTGCATCTACGGTCACCTGGAAATGCAAAAAATTTGCAGAGGGGAGGGTGACACCTCCCTTTTTTAGACCCTCCCAGATCCTTATCAAAACTTCAGACCCGCTCAAAGTTACGTTCTTACGCCACTGATTGTTACTTAAAGATTCGGCATGCTGTCATGCGTGTGTCAGCCGTGAGCTTGTGGCGACCAGTCGGCCACTACTCTTCCAAATAACTGGATAATTAATGTTAAATATCCACTAAATTGGCGATAAATATGAATTGGCAATTAATCAGTATTCATGTAATGTATGAACCTAAAACAAGCGCAAGACTCGATTTTTGTAATAATCGATGGGTGTACTTGCCACCCTGTTAATCTATGACAATTTGACCGTTAGAAACATGTTCAGTAACTTGGCTGAAACTTATTTCGGTGGAATGTGTGGATGTGGGACTGTAGGGAGTTATGGGGTAGGTAACGGATGGGATGTTGATAGGGCAATACTCCTAATTTTCATGTTATATGGTAATGCTTATGTGAAGCATACATTAATTAGTTTGAATATTCTTAAAATAAATGATAAAAAGGAATAGTGATAGTGAATTTGTTTCTTGCATTTAATTATATATCACATTCTATGATGTTTACTGTTATATGCCAAGGCATTTTTACAGATATGTCCTCAGCATGAGACCCAAGTTTGGTTGTTTTTTTTGTTTGTTTGCGGGTTGACATGGTGCATTTATAATATTCTAATAGAGATGAATGAATGTTCCTTACCGTGAATGCACAAAATGGGGTGCGGATGGCAGAGGTGCTGTAACACATCACAATCCAAAGCAGTGACTATTTCATTAACCAATAGACACTATCATGCCATCTGTTTGGACTGACCCTTAAATGGCTGTGTATATGTATTTTGAAAAACCTCCATCCAAAACCTACGTTCATTTCTGAGAAGCAACTGAGACAGCGAGGCGTCTGGGGGAATGGACAAGGCGACACAAAAGCTGTCTAGCCGAAAAATGTCGCCAATGGCTAAACCGTTTTTCCATTTTTCAATAAGAATAAATGCTTGTCACAAATTTGGGATTTTAGGCCTCTGTGAAACTGCATAAAAACACTAAATTAGGGCGTTCTCAGGCCATCTGGAGGGTTTCTTGAATCCAAAAATTTTCCTGTTCGCTTCGCGCCAACCTATGGCGGCGCTCCGCTTAGATGGTGACCAAATATGGTGTGCCCCCCCCAACAAAATCAAGTGCCCCCCCCATCCCCCCCCCCACTTCAAAAACCCTGGCGACGCCACTGTGGATGAGCTTCTGCAACAGAGCTACGATTCGCGACACCAGTGGCGTACCCACGGAGGGGGGTCCGAACCCCGAACCTTCCCCCCATGACCCCATTGACTAATACAATTGTTAACACAAAACTTTATTTTTTGCAGTTCAGTAGAGGTTTTGCAGCTGTTATTTAGCAAATATTGCATCAGCATCAGTGGCGTCGTGCCCGTTGGGGCCCGGGGTCCCGCCCCCCCCCCCCCAATTTTTTTGTCAGGGGTGTCATAAAATTTTGTCATAATTATATTAAAAAGGGATTCCCGAGATCGAAAAGTAAACTATATAGTCAATTGTTTTTTGATAATTGTTACGGAATTGCTCCCCCCACACAACTCAAATAGTTAGTAGTGCCATTGCCTTACCCTTAGACTATGTCTGTCCTAAGCTCGGGGCTTTTGATATTTGACAGTGGTGGCGCCAGGATTTCCCCGACGGGGGGTCCGAGTTCCCCGACGGGGGGCCAAATTCCCTGACGAGGCTCACCCTACCCCCTAAGTCAAAACCTGCATTTTTTATGTTTCATTTTTGAACTTTTCCTTGAAGAAGAAAAAAAAAAGGAAATAACATTGTGGAGAAGCAATGTTGCTGATAAATAATTCCCACTCAAATCAGACGCCCGGATTAGAGATAAGGTCAGGTATTCCAATAACTGCACAGGAAATGCTTGGGCACTGCGTCGTGAAAGCACACCACTCTACACAGAGGCAAAACAGTGATAGATGGCAGAACGACATCCTCCCCAAACGAATTGTAACCTTAATCTCTTGCAGAGACATTTCGAAGATATCCATAAGGCTTGTATATCCTATCTATATCTTTCCCCGAGTGTATAGTCTGTAGGAAGATGATTACGCTGATTTCAAACTAGAGCGAGGAACTTGGCATTACTATATACAGATATGAGGCGCGCGAAGCGCGCCGAAAATTTTCAGCTTCATTATAGGAATTTTCACTATAAAGAAGTTTGGAAATCTATACTGTCGGGGCAAAAGCCCTCGTCGGGGGTGGTACCTTTTGCGTACCCACTCGGGCTCCCTGATGAGATGGGAAAAATTCCCCGACGGGGGGGGGGAGGCTTCCCCGACGGGGGGGGGGGGGGCATGGCCTCCCGCTGGCGCCACCCTGATATTGATATAATCTACATGGCGCCACGAACTGACCAACCTGAGGTCATTTACAGCTCAAGACTTCTGCTGGCCGAGAAAATGCGAGCTAATGCATCGGGGGTTCCCAAATGGCGGTCCGCGGGCCAAACTCGACCCGCCAGATGATGCAATCCGGCACACCATAAATACCAAGTGAGGCCAAAAATATGTGAAGGTTTTTCAGACAAGAAAAGGTAGGAATAATAACGAACGTTCATGATGAACGCTGGAAAACGTCGATGCATGTATTAAAATGCCCATATCAATGAAAATTCACAAATATCTTTAGTCAATCATATTGTGATCAATATACATTTTCTGGGCTATAGGATTGTTTTTGTGTGTGATCTTAACCACTCATCTAGAATTAACATTTGCCACCCACAGATACCTTTCTTCGACAAATTTGTGCTACGCTGCTTGACAAATCATGGTGCCATTTGTCCACTTCACTTAATCTAAAAAAAAAAAAAATTCAGATAAAATGGCTATCTGGGCACTCACCATTTGACATCTGTAAAACCGTACTTTACTAGATTCACTACGCTGCACGAAAACCAATTATGCTGCTTCGCATTATGCTGCTTCGCAAATTCGCATGAACATAATAGAGAGGTTAAGGTGAAATTCATTCTACTTACGTAAGTAACTTAAATTTATTCATTGAAAAAGGCCATCTGGAGATCACCATTTGGCAATCGAGAAGACCTAACCTCGAAAATTTTGCTACGCTGCGCGGCACTAATGGTGCCGCTGCGCTTGTATAGCCTTGAAATCACACACAGTGGCTAAGGTGAAAATTATCGAATGCTTCCAAGTTTCTTTTTGAATTATCACATGAAAATAGCCATCTGATGATCACCATTGGCATTTGAAAAGACCTAATTTCGGAAAATTTCGCCACGCTGCGCGGCAACTAATGGTTCGATTAGATAGTATAAAGCCGCTTGAACATATACGGTGGCTAAATGAAAATTCATTTTAATTCGCTAATTTTATTTTCGATATACAATGAAAAATGGCCATCTGGGGCTCACCGTGGTGCATTTGTAAAAACCATAATTTGTTTTCCGATGATGTCGCTCTGCTTTCATAAGGTATATTCGAATCAACATACTGTTGGCCAAAGCGAAATTCCACTTTTTCCATTTCCAAATTTTAGTTAATTTGAACTTTTTGAATGCAAATGACCAACTGGAGCTCCCCATTTATGGCAACAGAGGACACTTTATTTTCCTTCCCTGAGGCACGAAAAGCGGGAAGTGTCCTTCCTGCTACCTTACGACATTTGTATGTATGCTGCGCGCCAACCCGTGGTGGCGCTCGGATTAATTAGTCATCACATGTTGTTGCCCCCCTAGAATTTATTTTTGCACGACGCCCCTGATCAACATGTGGTCTATAAGGGCCCATAAATTGTACTCATTTGCCGATAGGGAGGTGAGGCTATTTATGAGGGCGCACTTCCCTTGGAGTCCAACCTCACCCCCCCCCCCCCCCCTTCCACCAAGACAAATCTCTCAGTACGCGCCTGTGCAGCACTACAGAAGATATACAACCTTACAGAAGGGGTCTACAAGACCTCTAGTATATTAGGCCTATCGATCACACCCAAATCCCCTATTACAGTCCATTTTCTCAAGAATTACAAGGGTCTTAACTGTCATCCAGGCTTTGCTAGGTAGCCCTGGCCTGTCTTCCTTTTGACAAAGGCGAACCTCTTGGTCTCGATCAGGATAGGGATACAGAAATTTCATTCTATTCCATTCTAGAGGTCAAACAATCAGACGTGATCATACAGAAATGAGAACACATCCGAGTGGTAATTAAAGCAGGGAAATGTTAGAGTAGCATTTCCCTGATTAGAGCACCTTTGATAGAGCGTCAACTACACAACACCCCTATGGGTGGGGTCCGAATCCAGGTCCCTCAAGACATGTATAGTACCAGTTGCCTTCAGCATCAGATACTGGAACGAGGAGAAACAAAGGGTGGGCAATTGCATGATGCTGTCTGCGTTCGTGTGTTCCCCCCTCTCACAACATCAATGTACCGCGAAAGAGGCATTGCCTTTTTCCGTGTACCTGGTTATTGATAGACAAAGTTAAAAATAATATTTACACAATTTTGACCTCCGGTGACCTTGAAATCACCGTCATGTTTTTTTTTAGGACCAACCCACCCACTAATTAGTTTCGTGTTAATCGGACTACCCAGCAAACACAAAAACGTTCATAACATTCAAGGAGAGCTTGCAAAAATGTTTCGTAACCTAACGTTGGATGTGGCGTTATTAAAACTTTTTTATGACGTATGAATGGGCGTATCATGTTTTCAACGTTCTAATGATGTTACATTATTATTTTAACCGAGCAATGTTGCGAAATGTTTTTATTACATCATTTTCACACCACAAAATAATGTTCTCAAAACATTAGACGAAACATAAGCGTTTTAACTCTGTAAACGGGTAACTCTGTATTTTCGCAAAAATCCCACAAATTTGACTTTCGGTGACCGTGAAATCACAGTCATGTTTTTCGGGACCAGCAATTTTGTCCCCACACACCAAGTTCCGTGTAAATCGGACTAATTGCATTGTATCTTTGAAACCTTCCAACTTAGAGGGCCAAACATGCAGGATGCCCACTTTCGAACCTATCCGAGATTTCACAAGGGCGGACATGTGTACCAAGTTTCAGATCAATCGGATAACGCGTCAAAGATTCACTGCTCGACGTTTCCGGCAGCGGCGGTGGTGGCGGAGAAGGCGGCTACACCCTAGAAACCCTATCCACGAACATTTGAAAGTGTTGCGGGGATATAATGACGCAGTTTCGTGTGCGGGGGCAGGTAGGTCCTGCTCAAGTTTCATGGGAGTGGGAGGAAGCTATTGCACTACTTGTACAAGATTGCACATTTTGCGGTTGAAAAGTTATCCATCAATATACTTCATTGCACGATGATTTTTTTTTTCATCAATTGATTGATGTCAATTAATTGATATTGACGATAATATTGATTGTGTGTGGGCGACGTTGATGTGAATTAATTGAAACAAGAATCCTCATACTGCGTTGCTGTGCCAGCTGTGACTCTCCATCCGAAGGTTTGATATGTTACGAATACGGCAAGGAATCATTTTTTCTTCTAACTAAAGTACATGCCATGAGCTTGTTCTAGGTTACAGTTCATGAGATGATATATTGCTGTGTGTCAAATGGTCAGAAGGGTACATTGACCACTCTGCACGTACAAGGTTTCATGCCTTCATAATGGGACTGTACATTTGCGCATACCTTCGACCTGAACTTAAAACGATTAGATCTACTCCAAATGGTAACTTTTCGTGGCCCAGTAATGAATTTTGTACATCATTTCATTGGGCACAGGATCTGTTCACCAACTTTTTAGACTTTGAACTTTGTTGACCTTCGGTGACTTTGGAACTCACCCCAAAAACAAGAGGGATCATCCACACCACGATATGAAGTCTTCCCGTGCCAAGAAATGAAAAGCTCTCTACAACACCATTTCGTATGCACAGTTCTCAAGCTCACATGGATTTTAGACTTTGACCTCTGTTGACCCCAGGTGGCCTGGGACCTGACCTCCAACCAGTAGGGATCATCTAACTACGGAGGCAACCCCTCGTGCCAAGTTAAAGCTCTCCACTT
Organism: Sclerodactyla briareus; assembly: GCA_026419785.1. NCBI lineage: Eukaryota > Metazoa > Echinodermata > Holothuroidea > Dendrochirotida > Sclerodactylidae > Sclerodactyla > Sclerodactyla briareus. The sequence continues at coordinate 179,174 of JAODTK010005243.1, read as the reverse complement.
CATTTCGTTACACATTAATTTGTGCTCACAAGCTTATCAGACTTTGACCTCTCTTGACCTTCGGTGACCTTGGGCCACACCCAAACAATACCGTGGAGATTATCTACTCTACATGGCAACCTTAATGCCAAGAATGAGCTCTCTACATCATTTGGTTGCACATTCGTCATGCTCGCATGGTTTTCAGACTTTGACTTCTTGTTACCTCAGTTTACCTTAGACCCAGTAAGGATAATCTACTCCATATGCTCCATGTGCCAACGATCGGGGATCGTGCATGAACTCTCTACATCATCTCGTTGCACAGTTATTGTGCTCTCAAAGTTTTCAGACTTTGGACTCTAATCTTGACCTTTGTGCCTGACCTGATCCCAAAAACAATAGCCACATCTACTCTATAGAGGAACCCCTCATGTCAAGTATGAGCTCTACCACATCCTTTCGTTGCACAGTTATCAAGCTTTTTCAGACTTCGACCATGCATGCTGACCTTAGGTAACCTCAGACCTGAGTCCATAACATTGGTCCTCCTCTATATAACTGTAACCAACACAGGTCTACTTTAACTCAATTATATTTGCTTCTTTGGATCATGTTTTTTGGAAGAAGTGTCACACACACAGACACAGCAGACTATAAAAAAAGCAAGGAAAAATGCCTATTTTATCTTTACTTTGTAATCACACACACCGTATGGTAGTAATGTTCCTGGTTGTCCCTCTTATTTCTATACTATTATTTGAAGCTGTTATTTTAGTAACATTTCCATATTGTACATCATTTTATTCACGTGTATATATGTGTTCTAGAGGGCCTCGGTTGAGATTAGCTCCTGCTAAATGAGTTACTCTCTAATTAAAACAAGTTTAATAATAATGAGAAACAAATAAAAAAGACGAAAGGTCTCACGCCACTATAGCTGATGTTCGCCGCCGGATAGTACCCTGTCCAAAAAAGAGTCCCTAAAAATCACATTGAAACCCAATTCTCAGCGATTTCTGGACCCCTGTCGGCTCTAATGTTACCTGTGTTAGACAGACCATGTCCGAAAAAATCACCTGAGAGGATGGTTTTGGGATGTCTGCGCGAATTTTGGGCCATTTTCTAGATAGTGAATTGATGTTGGTAAAATTGATTTTTCCCGGCTTGCGCCACCGGTCGGAAAAAAAGCAAAAGAAACACGGCAACCCTAGCGGAAAATCTAAACGGTCAAGGTACAGTGAATTGGATATGGCCCATGACAGGTGTGAATGTAAGCTTCAAAATGGGTGGGTGGGACAGATCCCTGGCGAAAACTTCGTACTACTGTCCACGGCAGCACCTCGAAGGGAGTCAATTTAAGTTGTGTAAGTCAATGGGCCGGCTATTTGCGGTGGGTGCCCTAAATTGTCCCCAACGAGTAAATCACAGTAAAAGTCATCTGAAATTCCTTGTCCACAACAACGGCAACCCGGGACGTAAATGGGGCCGGGGATATGAGCTTTTGCTTCCTGTCTTCGTTTTGGTGGTGGATGAGCGCTTTCCCAAAATAATTGCTCCTTCGTGAATCTATTCTTTGAAATATCTTCTGACTTTTCGCATCATGAGAATGTTGAGCAGTATGTGACCCATTCGCTTCTAACCATATCTGATCGATATCGGTAAGGTAAATTAAAAAGTCCAGACTGGTCAACGATTCGATGTGTGGACACTGTATGTACTATGACTAATGTAGCAGCCTATGCCTACTCGCTAGTTGAGAAAGGGTTCCTATAGCGCTACTGAGGTCAAACCCGAAGTCCAAAATTGCCATGAAACTTTGTGTTGTGAAATTTTCTCCATTGGACTTTGTGTGTAGATTACGTGAGGGTGCCTTTGTGTGTTTTTGGCTCCCTCCCTGCACATGATGGCTCATCCCCTGATCTCTCAGAGCCGAAAGAGGCTACTTAGCTTTAAATCATTGTACCATCCCGATCGTGCTTTGACGCCAAGATGGCGCCGGGAGATTGCCCTAAATAGGGATATTTGTGCAAAAATGCTTCCAATGACTTGTTAGGAAAAATCCCATTGGCTTTGTGTGTGGGGAATTCGGCAGCCTTCCTTTTTTTTTACCTGTTGAGGTGCTTTTTGTTTTCTGGGCCCCTCTCGGTTGAAGGAAGGGCTCGGAATAAAGATTTTATAGGAGAGGGGAAGACACCTTAGCTTTATACCCCAGTAAGTACCATCCACTTGGCACACACGCCAAAAGGCGCGAGGGAGGAGGAGGAGGGCGCTCCGAAAAGTGTGGTTGTGCAAAATTCATCCCATTGACTTTGTGGGTAAATTACCTGTGGGGTGCTTTTCGTGTTTTGCCCCCTTCCCGTCAAAAAACACTCCAGCCCACTGACTCTTTCGGGACAAAAGACGCTAATTAGCTTGCATACCATTGGGACATCCACATGATTGGACGCCACAATGGCACCGAGGAGGGAGCGAGCCCTAAAAAAGTGCCATTTGTGCAAAAATATCTCATTGGACTTAGTGTGTAAGTACCTGTGAGGTGCTTTTTTTTTTGGCTCCTCTTTTTTGCCTCCTCCGTCACGGACTGGCTCAGCCACTGATTCTCTCAGAGGTCGAATGAAGCGCAGTAGCTTTATATGCATGGTCCCGGCTCCTCACATTGTTTCCAGTGCAAAGGATGATGGCGCCAGGAGAATGCCGCAAAAGTGCCATTTGTGCAAAAATGCTCTACGAAATTACCACACCTAAGTCATAAGACGAATTCATTGCACAAATGACACTTTTTAGGGCACTCCTCCGGTGCCAGGTGGCATCCAAGGACGTGGGGTTGGTACCATGGTATGAAGCCAAGTAGGTCTTTGGTCCTTGGGAGAATCAGTGGGCTGGGGGCTTGGGGGTGGTGTGACGGGGAGGGGGCAAAAAACGAAAAGCACCTCAAGGTAATTTACACACAAAGTCAATAGGAAGAATTATTGAATAACAGGCACTTTTCAGATCGCCTTCTTTCGATATCTTGGTGTCGGTGCACGAGTGGATGGTACGGGGTATAGAGGCACGGTGTCTTCCCCCTCCCCCTAAAAAATTGAGGCGGGCTGAGCCCTTCCCTTCTGTCACGAAGAGGGGGACCCAAAACAAAAAGCACCTCACACGGGTAAAATGCCAAATTCCACGCACTAAGGCACTGGGATTTTTCCTACACAAAGTCAATTGAGAGTATCTTTGACACAAAAACACTTGTGGGCCTCTCCGGGCCACCGGGCATTCCAGGACGTGGGTGTACATGGTTATAAAACAGTAAGTGAGCGGGATTCCGTCTAGGAAGAATCGTGGGCTGGGGCCTTTTGTTGATGGGGAGGGGGCAAAAAAAAAAGGAAAAGCACCTCACAGGTAACTTACTACACTAAGTCAATGGGAGGAAATTTTTGCACAACAGGCACTTTTCGGAGCACCCTCCTGTGCCATGACTTGGCCATCGATGTACAAGGGGTCGTAATGGGGTTATATGTATAGAGCTAAGGTGTTCTCCCCCCCTCCCTCAAAATTTTGAGGCTAAGCAGTTCTCCACCGGAGGGCCCCCAAAATAAAAAGCACCTCCAACAGGTAAAACATCAAATTCCACCACCCTAAAGTAATGGGATTTTTCCTACACAAAGTCAAAACTAGCCGCTGCATGGACTGTGTAAAGTTTCGGGTTAGCATTGGTTAGCGCTATAGACCTACCTGGCTAGTTTGGGAGAATCTGCATGCAATGTTTGCCTGTTGTCGTGTAATGTTACCATGCAATAGGCTAGGCCTATCTCTTAGGCTATGCAGTATGCTAGTGCTGGCGTGTAGCTAACTGGAGAAGCATGGCAGTCAGGAGTGGATTCGCCTTCCAGCACTGGTGTGCGTGACATTTTTATAGAAATGTGGCTGATGCTAGAACCTTAGCTCAAACTGTCATGGATCAATATTTAGGCTATCTGCACAAAATTTGGTATTCTGGTTTTTGATCAGCTGGCTGCGTACAGTAAGTTGTTAATTTAGTGTGGGCGGCGGGCCCACTTGAGCCTTGAGCAAGGAGATATTCCAGCATGGCTCTGAATCTACTGGATCATTTTGATGATTGATCTAATAATATTGGGAAAGATCCCTGTAGAGATCAGCATGACATGATTGCATAATGTACCCAATACCCAGTGTATGAATGGCCTTCTCGCTGGGCGCTCAGTACGAAAGATTGGAGCTGGAAGGAAACTGCTGTTCAGGCAGCACTGACCCTGTCGTCTGACATTCACAGCAGGTGGGCTCGGCCGAGGTGTCAGGATCATTGGCTCACCGCAGCACAGCTAGGCGCTGTTCTAAGCGTGTGCTCCAAACTTTCTTTATTCCTTTCTTTTATCTTACGGAACTCAATCAAATCTATAGCTCGTCAAAACGGCTCTTTCGAAAAATTATGGATACCATCATTTAAAAATAGCTAAATTTCAAAACAAACATCTTAAATTCCATTCTCAAGATTTGTTAGAGAATTATTCTTTCTAATGATGTATGATGTGGCAATTGGCAGGGCTACAAACTTTACAGGGAAACCTCATCAGACTGAGCAGCAGTAGATTTTTAACTCAAACGCCATTTTTACGGAGGCCACCCACCCAAATTTGAAACATTTTGGATAAGAGCACAACAGTGTTGACGCAAGGATTTAATATTTTGGGGGGGGGGGGAATTTCCCCCTTCAGGAAAAATTTAGGGGGATCTGACAAAAGTTGGGGGGGATTTCTAGAATGTGTTGATTGCTGTCAGCTACCCATAATGCAGTGCCATCGTATTTTGCAATTGATATTCTTCAGCAGGGTATATGTCAGTCAACATGCGCCTAGTTTTGATGAACAATTGTATGCAGGGTCTGTTTTTTCAGTATGATTAAACAACAGCACTACAGCAGAAATGCAGAAATGATTAAAAAAGTCATTGGGCCTAGGACCTTTCCCCCCAGAAATCTGCCCGCTATTCACCCCCCACCCCGTCCCACTCTATGCACCCTCTGTGATGGCGATCATTTCCATTGACCCAAACAGATTAAGCCTATGGTCAGTGCTGGATCCGTGAAAAATTCTGTCGAGGATTCTAGTTTTCCCCTCAGCTCCAAATTAGTTCAATTTGCCATAGCCGTATCATCACTCATCTCGAACGATGAGCCAATCTCCCAAAGCCAGCCAAACCTGTCCCCACCCCTGAATCTGTTATCTCCCCCCCCCCCCCCCACCAAGTCTAGCATGAAACCCCTCACTTAAGAATTATTTGAATCCTTTAGATTTAGCTGTGCCTGGTGCAAAATCGTAACAATCCACCACAACCACACACGTGGCCTAGCCTTGGCTAGTGCCCTTCAGTGTACTCAATCAACACCATATAGTATAACCTAGATGCACATGATTGTGTAGGGCCTATTGGATGGCTGAAATCGTGAATGACAAACATTAGGTAAATAGATGTAAGTCTTAAACACTTAGTTTTGAGGTAGAGCTAGTTAAAATCGGAATGTGCTGAAGTATTTCTATTGTATTTCGATCAATCTGTCTGCGATTACGCAGAACTTTGCAGGAAGTATCGTTAGCCTAATCTAATACAGCCGTATATTATTAGGGATTAGAGCTTAATCTAGCCTCAGCTAGCTCCTACTACTACTGTGTGTGATATGCACTGTACATATCTTGCCCATAGAAATCATACACGTAGAACTAGAAGCAGCTAAGAGTTGTTCACTTGCAGCAAATGGGTTGCGTGGGGTGCTTGGGTACTGAGTATTGGGCATAGATGTTGTGTAGTGCTCTGAGGAACTGAGTCGTCATCCATGTTATACGAGGCTCTTCTGACTTTAAAAAGCATAGGACTTCGTGATCTTATGATATTGGATGTATTTTTTATGTGTCATAAATAAGTACTGGGCTTCATGTGTGTTATTATGTTTCCCGCATATGACCAATTTTTCTGCGGGAATCATGAGAGGAGTGCGGGAATCCCGCAATTGCGCACCTTAGCGCTACACCTGGAGCACACATCAATTATGCAAAGAGGAAAATTTGAGAATTCATGAAAATTTCCTTAAAATGTTCATTCATCATCGTCCAATTTTAATCCGGTGTTGTCCCTGAACGCGAAGGTGGCCAGATTCACCTTACTTTGACAGCAACCGCCCTCACGCCATCTCCTCGCATCTCACTTCGATTTGCTGTGTCCTCCTTCCTCAAGCCAACTTTCCTCCGTGTGAAAGGCAGAAAAATGAACTGTGATGAGTTGATTTGCCTTTGTCATATCAGCGAGAAATGTGAGGTATCATTTCAGTTTTGCGGAACTTTGACAAAATGTAAACTAGGTTGCGCGGTACCTATATCTTTTTAGAAACCGTACCGGGTCCGATGCCCTGGCCTTGGTACCGGTATTCATGCTTGCCTAAATACTGCCAGCTATCGTTATACTACTGCATACTTGCAGCACACTGTATGGGGCATCTATTTTTACAATGTTCTTCTTTCATACACCTTTTTTTTTCATGTAAAAAGATTGCCCCCCAAAAAGATTATTTCGTATAATCAAATGAATGTTTCATGTTTCTGGAAAGAATTCATGACAACCGTACGTATGGCAAACTCACATGCTTTGACCACTGTTTTGCGGGTAGTACTATGTTACTCAGGCAGGAATACATGTACAACTCTCATTCTTCCATACGTACGTAAGCTCAGGCCCGCCGAAACAGATCGCTACTCGCTAGCGCAATTACCAGCTGAGTAAGCCCTAACGTAACTGTGATTATTTAGCAAGAAAACCTAAGCAAGGCACGATCTAAAATTAGTCATAGAAACCACCAAATCAATGCTAAACCTGTATGTATGATTGTTTCATCCACCAATTGTCTAATTAATCACGTTCATTCATAGACTTGTAGGCCAATATTGCAATATCACTGATCGACGATCGTAATATCCACTCCTTAACCACATAGTCAATGGGAAAATCCTACTGAAGTAAAGTGTGTGTGGGAGGATCGTTGCTCTCGGTCCATAGACTTGGTATCGTTGTGCAGCGCGCTGTGGGAATTGGGAGCACCTGGACGCTCAAGAAGAGTAAGGTGGTGATGACCACGAGTTCCAAACAGGGCTATGTATTGAAACTAGTGCAACGGCATTGGGCGAGTAAGCAACATACAGCTTTGCATGTTACGTTACGGTGAAGCTGCGATGTCCGCAGCGCCTGTGATATTCGGCAATAATGCAAATACACAGCTCGCAACACACGTGGGGCAGTTTTTATCAATTTTAACAGATCGCATATAAAGTTGCGATGTACGAGGCGGCTGGGATGGGCAAAAATACAAGTATGACAGCCCTGGTATTTAGTATTTCAACTAGTCCCCCCCCGGCATTTGGTAGCCAATAACGGTAATTTCCGCCAGTATTGGTAATAGTAACTGTGCATTTGACTGTCGGTACTGCCAGTTACCGTGCTGTGAGTACCGGTACTAATAACGATACCGGTATACCGCGCAACCCCTAAGGTAAACCGCACAATTCATCATCCAAATTTAACATGGACAGTCAATTGCCCACTGGCTGCTTCACCCCAAACTTATATGGGGATATGGGGAAGTGAGGGAGAGGATACCAGAGCAATGAGCATAGAGGTAGGGGCAGGTGGGAGGTAGGGGTCATGGAGGAGGGATAAAGGTCAGTTGTAGGCAACTGAGAGAAAGTGGTAAAGGAGTGGTCTGGGGAAGAGAGATACCGGAACGAGAGAGACGGATAGGGGGGAGGGCAAGTAGGGAGGGGACAGTGGCTGAGGGAGGAGAGAAGTAGGGGGAAGGGAGGAAGTGGATCAGGGGATAGGAAGAGACAGGGGAAAGAACATAGGGGACAGGAGGATGGGAGGAAGAGGTCCAGGAAGAAGGGGGAGAGGGGGACAGGGATGAGAATGGGGGACAGAAGGGAGTCACTGTGTTTCGGAGGGGGGGGGGGGTTTGAGGGCGTTTTTTCCTGCCGTTTGAAATGAGGTGGGGATATCCCCCATTGCCTTTTTGCTGATTCTCTCTATAGTTATTCATATCAGTGTTCCAATTCCATTGTATTCCCACTTGCGAATTGTGAATTATAAGATCAAAACTGAGTCTGTTTATTCTGTACAAAATATTTCATGTCTATAATGGAGTTGGGAAAATTACTAAGCTTGCATCAAAAACTGTCTTGCTCCCCTCTGGCATTCTCTCAGGATGAGCCCCTAACTCTTCCTTGCCCCCTTGGCCACAAGAGAGACTTCTCCCCTTTTGCTTTCTCCTGTTGTGGCCATCTTTCCGGTTTCTTGATTGGACATGTGCTACTGTAGCATGACTTGAAAGAAACTTTTGGACGTTGTGCCCTGTCATGATCTTTTTCTTGAATGACCTTGACTGGCACTAACAACAATAGGGTTCATCCTCTCCACATAGCAACCATGTGCCTATTTGAACTTACACATGCTGCTTCTTCTTTAGATATCGTGCTGACAAGAGGTGTCACACAGACACAGAGACACAACACTACGCACAGTGCTGACTGCATAGATCCATTTTTGGGCCTTCGGCATGAATCAAGAATGAGCTATCGACCCCACTAGTAATGAAGTGTTGGTGTCCTCCAAGGCTCGTACACAACAATTTCAGCAAATTAGACCCCTCCCAACTGGCAGGTTAATAATGGCACTTGCCTGACCTGTTTCAAGGAAGCTTATGCAGTGGCATCACCACAGGTTTTTGACATTAAAATGGTGGGCATGGAATTGTCCCGATCTCAAAAAAGTTGCCAGAATACATTTCCTTGCATTCCATTCGTAGGCCCATGACAAAGGATGGCACTATACTATTTCGCGCAGAGCACGTAAGATCTGCCACGTTTTTGGGGCAATCAAAGAGAAGAATGGGCACTCAGTATCGCTAAATATTTGAGGTAATTCTTTCACTTTTACTTGTCCAAGCTCAACTTCATCTTATCTCATAGCATCCTGTGGAACTATTTTCCATTTCTAGGCATCGTTTAATGTATTGGTGCGTATAGCACACCAAAACACCATATTCCGTTCCAAAAATTATTCTGTGTCTCACCTAGCCTGAGTATATGCCATTCCTCTGAAATTTTGGCATTTGCAGGCAGGCGTTGATGCAACTGGGTGCAATATAGCACACCTAAACATCCAGTTCCGCTTCGGGAACTATTTTGCGTTTCACCTGCCTGATCTTATGGTAACCCCGGGAAATTTTGGCACTTTCAGGTGGTCGTTGATGCATTTGGTGTGCAAAATAGAACGCTGAAACTGGGGATCACGCAGAAAAAAAGACCATTCTGGGGGTTGGGTTATGGGGCTGATTAGCATATCATGATCCGCTTGCTCAGTCAGATTTGCGATGTCACTTTGTCAAACGTGTTCTGGGAGGCGTAGGCTGTTTTCACATTCCAGGCTTTCCGGGCCTTCTAAGTCTTTGCCTCCTTTCTCTCCTCAAATTTGTGAATATCATCCTTTTCGTGAGTTGAGAGTCGAGAACAATCCTTTTTTCATGCGATTTTACAATGTACTGTAGATGGCGCCCAATACGCTACGCCTATCGTTACGAGACACATGTAATAATCTATAAACACAGCGCGATTGGTATGGTCCCATAGCAAAACCCATTTAGAGCTCTACTCGGTTTAAATTGAGTTTTGTTATTAATTGTGCGGTCAAAAATGAGTCGTGTGTGGACCACCGACCACTTAACACAAAGGCAAAACAGTGGTAGACAGCAAAACGATCATCCTCCCCAACAGAATTATGACATAATCTCTTGCAGGGACATTCCGAAAATTTCATAAGGCTTGTGTTATTGTGTATCCTATCCATTTATGCGACGGTTTTGTATATCTACCTGTAGGAAGATAGGAGAATGGATATGCTGATCTCAAACTTGAGCGAGGAACCTGGCAATAAAAGATATGAGGCACGCGAAATTTTCAGCTATAATGTAGAAATTTGAATTTCCGAATTTTCGCTATAAGAAGGTTGGAAATATTAATACTGTTGGGGGAATAGGCCCTCGAGATGGGAAAATTCCCGACGGGGGGAGGCCCGGCTTCCCCGACGGAGGTGGGGTGTCCCCCTCCTGTCCCCCCTGCTGGCGCCACCCTTAATTGACATGATCTAATCAAACCAATTTCTTTATATACCATGAAGCGGGCCCACATATTTGGTGGGCGTTAATTTCATGTGCATTTGATGTGCTTTCGCTGGATTCGCCACTGTATGGGAAGAACTTGTTCTTCAACATGTTGTTAAAGTTAGTTGTGCTGGAGCCATGTTCATATTGTATACATAAAGCGTATGGGGACAGTCCATAATTACCCTCAATCTTGGAGATTTGCCCGCAGTTGATGCGTACGCCGTAGGCCTACAAAAGGGAGCGACTGCGCGCGGAGCGTGCTGAAAATTTAGGCTGCTGGGTTTCAATTTAAGTTTTCGGGCACAATTTCCGGTCTTTTAACCTACAGTATTCAACTAGACCAGTTTTCACCCATTCGTTGGTCGATATTTTGCTCAATTTTCAGTCTACCGGTTCATTTTCACTGAACAGATATACCCTCTGCCTACCTATACTTAACAACCCAAATATAAATCATGGAGTGGAGGTCTCATTTAACCACAGTCTCTGTAATCAAGGTTGCCCTCTTCATGACTTTTTTTAAATATCTTTTCTAATATGAAAAAACCGGACACTGATATTCTTAGTGGGGTGCGACAGACTTCCAATGCCCCCCTCCCGTAGCTACGCCACTGACAGTAAAACAACATAGAAGTAAATATAAGGCAGTGGCTGTTATTTGTTAAACGAGTTGCTTTTATTCTGTTCTTAGCTCAACAGGAGTGTAAGTTAGAGAAATCTGAGTGCCGGACATTCTGCATCTGAATTCTGTAGAGATTGGTCACGGATACTGTAGCGCCGGACGCGCAGCGGGTCATGGCCGGAGCCCAGGTCCAAACAGAGGGGCCATATTGACTATTTTGTAACATAATAATGGGCCTTCACATCATGGACCCTATATTTGTGCATTAGACAGTATATCCATGACTAAAGGGGGGAAAAAAAAAAATTCTTTTTTTTTTTTTTTTTTTTTTTTTTTAGTCCGGGCGGCATGGCCCCTATTCTGCTCGAGTGCCGGGGGGCACTACCTGAGTGCCGGGTACCCCCGCTCGGCGCCGCCCGGCGTAGCTACATCCCTGGATTCAAAGATTGAATACTGTAAGATAACTAGTTTCAAAACAATACACTGTATGATCCTTCGAAGTTGCTCGAGTGTGTCAGGAGACTTATTCTGGTCTCTTCACTGCACAAACTACCATTTCCGGCCAGGAATAAAATAACAATGGAAGTGAATAAAATGCATCTTTTGTTATACTATTAAACTTGTTGCTTTCAATGAAATCAGGGAGAATACGATCATACAACAACCCTATTTAAAAAATATAGCCTCCTATAAGTTTGCTCCAAAATGACCACTACATGTTTCTACTAGTCCTACCTCCAAACGTTGTCCAATATCAGTGAAAATTTAACAGTCTTATTTTTTTCATCCACCGAACATGTTGAGGGGTAGGAGCATGATCTTTCAGACTTCTGCAAAATATGAACCACCTTACTATAACATGTGTCTCCGTAATGATAGGTGTAACATATGGTGGCGTGACTTCCAGTATATTGTTAAATGGCATCAAAAACAGACGTCTCGAATATTTCTTGAAACCAACTCAAGAACAGGATGATATTCACAAATTTGAGAGAGGGGAAAGGAGGCAAAAACAAGAAGGCCCGGAAGGACTGGGAGGCTGGAAGGTGAAAGCACTACACTACCACCTCCCAGAATACGTTTTGACAGTGATATAGTGCAAATTTGACCGAGGAAGCGGATTGTGATATGCTATTAAGCCCCGTAACCCCATCCCCAGCATGGTCCTCCTTTTTCACGGTCCCTGGTTTCACGTACTATTTTGCACCAGATTGCATCAATGACCACCTGAAAGTGCAAAAATTTCAAAGAGAGACTGTACTAAGATCATGCACCCTGTGAAACGCAAGATAATTCCCGAGGCGAACTGTTTAGGTGTGCTATATCGCACCCAGTTGCATCAACGCTCGCCTGCAAATGCCAAAAAATTCAGCGGAATGGTCTATACTCAGACTAGGTGAAAACACAATTTTTGGAACCGAATAGGGGCCTAGATGGTTTCGGTGTGCTATATCGCACCAAACTGCATTAACTAAACAGCTTCCTGGAAATGAAAATTGTTTCATCAAGGTACTAATGAGATAATATGAAATTGAGCTCAGACAAAGCAGATGCACTTGAAAGAATTACCTCAATATTTAGCCTACTGAGTGCACATTTTTTGTTGATTGCCCAAATTGCCACGCAATTTACGCCAATTCACGAGTGGGGAAAAGTAGGGAGTACGGGAATTACGAGTTAAATGGAATTATGGAACACCGCAATAGTATTTAACACGTCTGCTCCGTATTCATGCATGAAAAGTAGGCTATAGTCGAGGCTGTGGGTGACCAGCGCGGAGACAGCGGCGATCAAAAGTAAAATAAAATAAAGGTTTGTGAATTGTGATGAAGGAAGTCCGATTGCAAAAAGGACAATTAGGAATTGTGCCAGGGAAAAACTGCTATAAGTTTTCTGGTGAGACTTTTTTGGAGAGATTTTATTAAAATTTACACCTGCATAGAATTGCTTGTCAGATTTTTTTTATGCGACATTTGTCGCTGGTCATGCGACATTGGGGTCGCACACAAATAGGGGCTGGCTAAATCACTGTTTGGGAGGCAGTATTTGAATCCTGACCAGACAATACCCACCCGGACAATTCCCCCTCAACGGAATTTTTTTGTGGTCAGAATTTGGGTTAGGGACTAAAGTTAGGGTCACGTTTGGGTGGGAATTGTCCGAGTGGGAATTGTCCAGGAACCATTTGAATTGTTGATGCAGTATGCAGCTCCTTGTTCTTGTTCATTTTAGCTAAACCTGGGTTGACTCTGACTACTGTGGGGTTGTTCACATAGAGCAGTAATTGTTGAGAGGCTGCTGACAAATCATGTGTGATGAAATGTGAATATTAGTTCAAAACCAGGTATGCTGTTTTTGATTCCTTGACGAAGTCAGAGGAATCTATGCACATGCAGTCATGAACCAGTGTGTGTGTGTGTGACGCCTAGTATCTTTGTTAACATGATATACAGTAACTCGACCCCACCTCGTATATGGGTTTCCCCATAATGAGTACATGATCCATATCGTTTTCGGGTCAGGTCAAGGGTCCTCTGAGGTCGAGTCTGAAAATCTTGTTGACACAATAAGTCCAGTATGCCGGTCCAATCAGGTTGAAATTTTGTATGCAGCTTTCTTATGGGGAGTACAGGACCCTATCGTTTTTATGCTGACCGGGGGACAGATTCAAGAAAGAAAGAATTGGGAAAGTGTGAAAATTGATAATTTGGCAAAATTTAGCTTTTTAACAGTGGCAACAGTTATCTGAACTTTTCCACTCACTCCACCTAATCCTAAGTTTTCCTAGTTCTAACAAACTTTCATCCGCACCTCCCACACTCACTGATCTATTGCCTAAATACAGAACGTTTCCACTAACCAGAGAACTGCCACCATGAACCGACTCTGTGTTCAGAAGACTCAAACTACCTCTGACAAAAACCGCAAATGCACCTCTTGTGAACACCAGTGTACTGCAGGAACTGACAATAAATAGAATTACTGTACTACAACTCTTTTTCTACAACGTAGCAGGGCCATATTTGAATTTCCCGGAGCGGTAATGCAAGGGACCCAAATCACAACTACTGAACGCATAACTTTGGTCTTATTCAATGAAAGTTACTGTTTTGTTATTTTTTGCTGCAATTCCTAAATCTTTCTCTTTATTACCTCCGTGGATCAGGTGGTTGAAACAAGCTAAGTACTTTGAATAGAAACATATGAGCAACTGATCACCAACAGGCTAGACAGGTTTTGAGAATCGCCCTTGTTTGTAGTAGTTTTTTTTTTCACTTGTATGATTTGGAATACCAGGAACACTATGTAAATTGTACGTCATGATCCAAGAAGGTGATTGGCAGTGTTGTTTGTACTGTGAACCACTTGATCTAAACGCTCTTAATGACACTGTCGTCTGATCACGATAACAGGGCGCGCTGGTCATGGATAGGAGAACACCCTGTTGATACTGCAGAGCCATTTCCTATTGATGCTCTCACATTCTCATTAACCCTGGATCCAAACGAGTTCCCAGTCGTGTAAACAAGTCAGTCCCTGGATACCTCTCATACTATTTCCTGGTTTAAAGTCCTGGTCCTGTCGTCACAGACGTGTCTGAGTAATTCGTCAGCTCAATATAGTAATGATGGCTGACAACACCACTGGGGGTGTACCTTCGTGTCACAGATTCTCAATGGACGTGTCCTTGAGGGTACAACTGCCATAGGGAGAGGGAAACTACCAGGGGAGAGGGCGGTTGTGACCATAACCTTTTAGGAGGCCCTCCCCCATAATATTGTTTCTTGCTCTGTGGTTATTACTGTACTGCTTTGAACCTCCTGCCACCTGCCCCCACACAAAAAATACGCAAGAATATATGATGAACCCATGTGTTCTGCTGTCCCGCAGTGTTTGCCATGATGCCCGCAGTTTAATTATCAACCTTGGTGACAATTGTCAGAAATTTCTCATGTAATATAATGATTGTAATTGAATCCAACCCGAACAGACTATGTACAGATAGTCACCTAGATTGACATATGAAACCGACTTGTACATATAGTGCACATCGAATTGGCATATGGAACGACTCATGTACAGATAGTTCACATAGAATATGTACAGATAGTGCACATAGATTGACATAGGGACAGACCTTGTACGATAGGTGCACATAGATGTGGCTATGGAACAGAATATGTACAGATAGTGCACATAGATTGAAATATTGAACAGACCTATGTACAGATAGTTCACATAGATATGTACAGATAGTTCACATAGATTGCATAGGACAGAACTATGATACAGCTAGTGCACATAGATTAACATATGGAACAGACTATGTACAAATAGTGCACATAGATTAACATACTGGACAGACTATGGTACAGATAGTGCCCCACAGATTGACATATGGAACAGACATGTATAGAAAAAAAAAAGAACAATAGTGCACATCGATTGGACATATGGAACAGACTATGTACAGATAGTTCACATAGATTGACATATGGAACAGACTATGTACAGAGAGTTTCACATAGAGTGACATATGGAACCGCACTATGTACTTTTATGCGAGGGCTGGGGGGTGGGGGGCTATCAGCCCCCCTTGTCATAGGGGGCAGGGGTTTTCGGGACTTTCCACTATCTGTAGAATCAGGGCCTTACCAGGCATTCCCCCCCGAATAGGGTGCCCTCACTGTGAACTGATGAAAATCCGCATAGCACAGATGCCACTTGCAAATCAACGATCACCAGTGGCGGAGCGCGTGATCGAGACTCGCAAGACGCCCAGGTTTGGTGGAGTCAAGAAAGCCAACTTGGCATGTCATATTATGCACACTGCACGTCAAAATGCACTATGTCATGCTGACTGAAAAAAAAAAAAAAAAAAATTTTTTGGGTGGCCGTCTCCAAAAACGGCCGTCCCCGTCAGTGTCTTGGCGTCTCAATGACGGTGAGACGCCCCTCTGGCTAAGGCCCTGTGTAGATGTAGTGTAGGGTGGACCCATATTTGTGGGCAACATTTCGCCAATCTGAGAAACAACCTCAGCCAAATAGTGATTAATGCCCTGGCCAAGATAAATCTCCATACATTCCCTTTTTCCCCCAAAAAGACTTTTCACTGTGGTTTTTCTAAACCTCTCGGCTCAAGCTATGGCAAATGTAAAAGGATTTGTTTTGTTTTTCCTTCCAGGCAGGACACCATGTCCCGGCACTTCTGCCCGCAGTTCCTAAAGTCTGGGCAGTTCCACCCCTACACCAATAGCAACCAAGGGGACATTGAACTCCAGGCCAGTACCTTCTGATCGTGAATGCTACCATCCTCCAGTTGCAGCTTCTTTAGGGGTACCTTGACAGCCCCGTTGGCTGGCTGCTGGGGCGCCATGAACGGACCAACGAGCAGTGTAACTTCCCAGGTACCTATGTGAGGTACCTAGGGATGCCGCCTGTCCCCGTACCCAGGGCCCGCCCGACACCGCCAGCAAAGCCAGATGATGGGCCAGGTGGGAATTTCAATACTGTAATCACCACCCTACCCACCTTTCTCGAGTTTCCCCATTTGTGACTACGGGATATTGTCCCTACCTCTTATTGCTTAGAAGGAAGCGTGGATGGCAGCAAATTCAACACAGAATGAATCATACAATGAAATGCCTGTTGCCACCATACATTGTGACTAGTCCATCTGGTGAATCACTGTATCCTCCATGCAGGCATCTCACTCTTGCGCTTGACCCAAACCTTTGAGAGAATTTAGCTCTCAAACTTAGCAGACAGGTATATCCAGCTGAAGGCAGAACAAAGCCACTCCAAGGTTACACAGCGACTCCCACCACACTCAAAGGCAATGAGAATGTGTCTTTCTCACCTGAGTGTGCGAGGAGGCTACCCAGGGTCACACACCTAGGTACATGAGATGTTATGTGACCGCCGTGTTGAGAGCACAATGTGTTCAAAATGTTCATAGAGGCACCCTCCTAGGTGTCCCCATAATATTCCCCTTCTATAATGGTACTGACAACTGATTGTGTACACTTCCCTAAATTATCAGAGATTTTTTTAAGGCAGCACAATAAGCATATACACCCCAGAACCATCATATAAACATTGAGTACAGGGCAGGCCAGGAAAGGATCAGTAGGAAGGACCTGGCTGAAAAACAAAAATCAACAGAGGGCGACAGTTGAGGTAACACCCGGGAAAGGAGGTCCAAGATATCCAAAACCTCAGCCTGGGGTGAATATTAACCCAAATGGAAAAAAAGAATAAAAGCTTCCCCCTCCCCCTCCAACCCGGTGCTTCTGCTCCAAACTCTCTCCCCGGTTCTGTAAATAAGTCTAATCACAATTCACCACGCAAACAAACCCTTTCCCACCTTACATCAATTTAGTTCTTCTTCATAGTACATTATCTCTGATGAGTGATGACTAGTGTCTTCATTAATTAACAAAAAAAAAATCAATGAGGCTTGTGGAATTTAATTTGTCCCAATCACTGTAGAAGGAAAGCCACTACCACTCCTCTTCATGCATGGGCTGTTGGTAACCATTGAGCGTGAGGATGGCCTCATGAAGCAACACAAGCCATCTCTGAGTTTAATCCTGCTGCACCGCGTCCGTTAGTCACTCAGTCATGGAGTTCTGCTTGCGTTATCCATTGCAAGGATTATAAATATGGAGAGGCGTGCGTACTATACAAAGCAACACTGTGGGAATCATCAGAACTTGATTCGGGGCGCTAGCAAATGTTCAAAACACTGCACACATATGTGCGATGCGCAATCTACTGACAAAGGATTCGTAGGATAACTGCATAAACACAAACATATGGAAGAACATCCCCATCAAAATCTAATAAGAGCTTATTATGTTGGATGTTTCGATAAGCAAAGGCAACTAAATTTGAACGAAACTCTGCTCTAGACCGATTCTCAACCGGCTTCCAGAAGACATGAAACTCGTGAAGGTGTTAATAAAACGGGCACGAGATTTCTATTAGATTGAATACAATCAGGGGTCGAAAAAAGGAGCCAGAGACCAGTGGTACTTTTCAAAAGAAACGGCTCCTGGTTCTTGTAAATTGGCATGAGACCAGGGTATTTGATAGAGACCGGGAACAAAGAGAACTTTGTAATCTTCTGTTCATTGAGGACAGGGCCGCAATAAAACCCTAGAGCCTATAACACCGTGGTCACATGTAGTATTACAAGCACTTAAGTGTATGCATGCGTGTATTCATCTGTTATTCATTTGCTCAAATGACGAAATAGAGGGCTATTTTTCCCCAAAAAAATTGTACATGTCTATATTCATTGCGGACCAGAGGGTTATTGATGCATTTCAGGGAGCTAATAGCCACTGGTCCTTGCTTATCGGAACCATGAATACAATATAATGAAATATTCACCATACCTGTCTTTGTCTGCTTCACAGAATCCATGTTTCTCTTGGGATGTAACACACTCTGTACCACGTGGTCATCCTTTTCCTCTTCAATAGTTATTTATTCTTTTTGTGTCTTCGAATGTAACTAATGATATAAATAGGGGCTGTTTCCCAAAGGCTTGAAGTGTGAGTACCACCCATAGGGAACGTCACATGCAGGTGATGAAAGCTACTTCATAGAGATCACATAGAAATCTGAAAGAGATTAAACAGGTCATAAATGATATCACAGCAGTGGATTGTGGGAAGGGTGGCATACGGAACCACTGCTAAATATCTCATGAAGACGGCTCTTATAGGCTATAATACGTTTCATGACATTGTCTACTGAAGTGTTGAAAGGGGGGTGTATCCACAGGTGTTCATTGGACCCATGGGACATGGTTGACCTGTGAAGGTCAAGGGGCAAAGGCATTCAAGGGGCAATATAGGTAGGGCTCGGACAAATTGCACGATCACGGTTGCGAAGGCAAAATGCACTTTTGCGAATCATGGTTTTTGGGCATGTGGGTTCTTTTCACAAAAAAAAAAAAAAAGGAATAAAAACTAACCTTGTTCCTTTTGGGAAACACAATCACAATTTGTGTTATACGATTATCTCAGAGAATTGCTTCTGTTTCAATACAAATATATGAAATATCGTCGAATTCACAAAGCATTCTACTAGCATAGCCCCGTGCTCGTCGATTCCTAGGCCTAGTCGACCCAGCTACGTAGCCATGTGAAGCATTCGATAGCTTGTGCTGATGCAAAGGCGCAACACATGTGAAGCAGTTCTAGTATTACAAACATTGGTTTGGCAGGTAGGTCTGTCAATTTTTTGGGCACTCAAAAAATAGGGCTGATGCCTGGCGGTCTGGATAATTGATATGTTTGGAACCATAACGAAAACGTCTGTCACAGGTGTAAATAAAACCATCATTACACGAGATGGGGAAAGGTAAACGTGAGCAATTTATAAATAACTTTGGAACAACGATAGTTGCTAACTTAGACGTTCTGCTAACTGAAATCAAAATTTCGAAATTGGTGTTGAATATGTCAAAGGATAGGCCAATTCAAAGCAGAATTGTTGTTGGTCTTATTGTCTGCTAAATAGAACAACTTAAAAGGTATGATTTCTCTTCAGGTTTTCCATCAAATGTTTAGCAGCAAACAAGGGCCTGATGGCAGGCCAGTTTTGCATGATAAGTCTTACAAATAACGATTGCATTTTTGCGATTAGGATCACGCTTTTTTTTGAGTTTTTTTCAAGTGCGATGCGTTTTTTTTCCTCGAAATCGCGCATTTGTCTGAGCCCAAATATAGGCCTTATGTGTAAAATTTCAAAATGTATCTCCTCCTACAAATTATTGGCACAGTGCTGATGTTCGGTCATTAGGCCGAAAAAAAAAGATGTTTGTTGTCCTCCAGACCCTCTGAAAAATCGCGGGGCGGGGGATATTTTTTTTCTTTTTTTTTCTTTTTTTTTCTTTCTGGAACGCAGATTTGCACATAAGTAAAATGTGAAAATAGAAAAAATGCGTTCCGTTCATCAGCATTACTAGTACTAGCTGCATCAGGAGCTTCAGTTTCCGCTGCAACCCTACAAGTAACAAAGTTAAGTAGTGGAACCGTGACGGGAAGTTCGCATGCAAAAACCACGCAAGGTGGACACCAATTCTTTGGGCCTATATCACTCTATGGGCAATTTCGTGACTCCGCGACTTCCACATTTCAGGAAGTGGTCTGAATCATTTTGTTCCACACTGCCTAAGTGGGATAAATCTCCTTCAGGGTAGAAGTCATCACAACAGTTTACAGAGTTTACACAGAAACTATCCACCCCCACCAGAGGTGTACGACGCCATGTTTAGACCCAGTGTTGTAGAGTCTCGCAGACCGGTTCGGTCTCGAGACCAGCTTTGTGCTGGTCTACAGATTTTCCACCACTTTCCAGTCTCGACACACTGTGTCTCGGTCTCGGTCTTGAACCGCTTTATGGCTTTGTCACCCGGAAATTTTTTCGGTCTCGCTTCGAGACCAGCAAAAATTTGGTGTCGTCTTTTTTTTCGGAAGACATTCAGAGTCAGCCAAAAATATCCTGCAATTCATGCGTTGAGCTTTGATATGAACTGAGCAAGTGGAGTGGGCCTTCAAGTTGGTCAATGTGGGAAACTGCCCAGGGACCAGTATTGTTGCTTGCTTCAACTCGTTGGCAGTCACACACAGTAGTCACAGTACAGTAGGCAAGGAGTCAGATGCCTGGTAATGGTTCATTCGGGTTGCTCATAGAGAGGATATCAGGTTGGCTTCCTTCTCTATGGTGTCTCACTTGTGAATGCCGTTATTTGACAGTGGATATATTAGGCATTAGCCAATCAAATTGCTCCGATAATTGTTATGTGTCTGTTCAAACCTGGGATAGTATCTGTTCTTCCACGATTTCGGAACGTTTGTTAGGGCTATTTCAACCTATTTCTATCCAAACCTCATATTGTGACCTAATTCATGAGGAAAAAAAGATTGACTGAAAAAGAAACCGGGCATATGAACATGGGAAACCCCCCGTTACGTATGCTACCCCCAAACAAAATCCAGCAGGCACTAACCTGCATACTGTGACAGTAGAGAAGGAGAGGTGAATACTTAGTGATTTCAGTTACTATTTAGTGGGGAGGAGGAGCAGTACATTGGTAACTGCTGTAGCCAATGACTATCATTATCACGTTTGAAACTGTGAACATGAATTGTTTCAATTTTCCAGATGGGTTAGACCTTTCATGACTTGGTACCAGTTTCGCGAAAGTGCTCTGAAATTCGCTGCACGTCCTTGAATGAGAAATTGTTCTCAGTACACTTATTTACATTCCCTGGATGCTTCATGCTACTTGTCATGAAGAGTCATGCCCATGTACAATCAATGGAGATTTTCAAGAGCTTATAGCAATTCAGGCCTAAAAGTACTAGTAGTACTAGGCCTAGCCCCAGTGAGTGCCCCCCCCCCCCCCCCTGTGCAATTTTGTACAAGGGGGTATTTGTAGCGTTGATTAGTTGAGAAGACCACCTTAAAAACGTACTGGCATTGACATACGAAGTAATTGAATAGAGAGAATGAGAGAAATGATCAATAAATTCCTGGGTTAGGAAGCTGTAGTATTCTGAACGCTTGCATGATGGATGCAGGGAAAGAATGCTCCAGGCAAAGGAAGAGGTAGACCAAGGGAAGAGGCTGGACCAAGTGAAGAGGGGGAAGGGGACGGGGTCGTCCAGGGCGTCGCAGTGGCATTGTTACTGTGTATTGGTGCAATATTCAGTAGTGTTGAATGACAAGACGGTACAGTCTGCATCCTGGTGGTCTTACATCTAATTTTTACATTTTATTTTAAATGTGATGAGGCCATGACGGGTGTGTATTCTGGTTCATGGCGTCACGATAAATTTGGCAAAAATAGAGGAGGGGGGGGCTGACCGGAATGGGGGGGGCGTGCATGCTACATGGCACACCTTGATTTATGCTCAGTGGTTAGACCGGTTCCTCGTCGATGTGGAAATGATCAGAAGGTTGGCTGTTTGAGATCTTAGAAAAAGCAAATGTAATAATGAGCAGAGGGTGTCTATCATGTCAAAAAAGAGCATGTGGGTGTAATAGCGCCTACTACACTACAGTTCGGACTTCAAATTGTTTGCCATATACACTTTATAACTTCGGTCTCGAGCGGTCTCGGCCCTTGCTGGTCCGGCTCAGTACTTGAAGTTGCTGCTACTGGTCTCGGTCTCGGCACCTCTGGTCTCGGTCTCGATGTGCCGAAGTCGCAGACTACCAACACTGTTTAGACCCTGCTAGTAATAGTGATCGGCACTGTGTATGAAAAATACTACTTGAGTGGTGACCGGAGCGCACGCTCGGCGGAGTTGCAAGAAATATAACTCGAAGAAGTGCTTATCAGCCCCACACTGTGCTGTCGCTATCATCCGCGTTGCTACATTTGTATGAGAACACTATTAAAATTTGTAGTGCTTTTTTCGCTGAAGTTTTATTTTCTTTGACAGCAATTTGACAGTTCACACTGATGTGAAGGTATATGCTAAAATTTCCTATGTCGTTGCAATGATTGTTGTTTTTCATTAAGAAATTTTATTGCAAAACATTCACTATTCTACACTCAGGGCGAAGTGGCAACACTGATAGTGCTCAAGTTTAGGAGGGTCAGTGCCGTCTGGCATGTTTGATAAATGCATTGTCGCCGCGAACCATGCAGCAGGCCTAGGCTTGTAATTTGATTCTTGTGTGATGAATGTTTCCAACCATTTACATAGCCCACAGTGCATCGGCGGGTCTCCAACGTCCTGTTCAGGCTACGTAAAAATTTTACCTGGATGTGAGGGAATAGTATTTAGGCGGAAATTATGAGACAAGGGTTGGACAGTCATGATACAGAACAGTTTCAACGATGAGCACGCCGTCAAGGACTAGATACTCCCACAGGTATGTTATGATTGGGTTTTTATAATGTGTGTTAAGACAACGATCGAACAGGGAAAGTTTTTGATGACGGAAATGTAATATTGACAAGCGGAACAAGAAATAAAAAATTATTGAAGTAACAATATGTTCGTGCGCAGGAGGAAAAATTGAGAGGCCGGTGGAGGACAACCAAGCAATTTTTTTTTTTTAGGCCTTATGATGTGGTCTAACAGCCGTACCTTTTGGTTGTTCAGGAATTTGGGTCATTGGGCCAAGGGCCCCATTTATGAAAATTTCACACAATCGTACTGAATGCATCTCCTACACACGATTATTGATGTTCTTCTAAGTTACATGTAATGGTACTTGGGTAGAGGGCCATCGGCGGTTGTGTTTGGGAATTTGGGGGGGATCAGGGGCCCATCATATTGATATCGTTGTAAAATCTTGTATCTCTACAAATTTTGTTGAACATGTGATGTTCAGTCGTGATTGATGGGGGCTAATAGCCATATCGTAGGGATGCCCAGGGAATTAGGTCCCAAGCCCAGTGTAGGGCCACGGGGCCATCATGTGGAATTTTTTTTGCAAAACTGCTTCTTTCTTACAAATTAGTGCACAGTGCTGACATTCAGTCAAGATGATGGTCCTCTGACAGCTGTTACCTTTGGGGTTGTCAAGAAATTCGGTACAAGGTTCCCACTGGGCCCTCGGCCCCCATTTACATGAAATTTCACACAAGATTACTTGAAATGACTCTCTTCCCACAAGCTTCAATTGATTTCTTTAAAGTTACATTGTAATGTCCTTGGGTAGAGGGCCATCGGGGTGTTCAGGATTAGGTCCAGGCCAAGTTTGGGCCCTAGGGCCCCAATATATGAAATAATGAACAGAATCTGTATCTCCTACAAAAATTTGTTGAACAGTGTATGTTCAGTCATAATGGTGTTCAAATAGCTGTACTTCCCAGGGTGCCCAGGGGTTGAGGTATACGGCATAGGTGGGCCTTGGGCCCATCATGTGAGAAATATGAGAAAGGCTTTTCCTTTACAAAGGTAGTGATGACGATGGTAGGACAGTGTATCTTGTTCAGGAATTTTTCGGTCCAAGGTCCCAGGGCCCAGGGCCAAGTTTGGTCCTAGGCCCCTAGGCCATTATATATGGAATACGCAAAATCATGTATCTCCTACAAAGTTTGTTGCACAGTGCTGATGTTCAGTCCATAATGTTTGTCTAATTCTGTGCCCTTCAGAGGTACCAGGGATTTAGGGACAAGGCCCAGTGTGGGCCCTGGGGCTGGCCCAATCATGCTGGAATTAGCAAAAAGGATTCCCTTTACCCAATTATTGGTGCACCCCCCAGTGCTGACATTGGTCATAAATGATGGTTTAACAGCCGTACCTTTAGGTTGTCAGAATTCGAGCCAAGGTCCCATACCGGCCCCTGTTTTATGGAATTTTCACACAAGGTACTTGAAAACATCCTCCTCCCACAAGCTTCAATTGATTTTCTTCAAAGTTACTGTAATGGTTTCTGGATTATTAAATAAAGGGCTAGGGGTTGTCAGGAATTCTGGGCCCATTTAATGAAATACCACAAAATCTTGTATATCCTGCAAAATTTTGTTGCACAGTGATTGAGGTTTGTCATAATGATGGTCCAATTCGTACCTGCAGGGTGCCAAGGATTTGGGACCAAAGGCCCAGTTGTGCCCTGGTGGACATCATGTGGAATATGCAAAATGCTTGCCCTAATGAATTCTGGTGCTCATTGTGACATACTGTGTAAAACAGATGTAACCTGGGGTTTCTGGAATTTTTCATCCGGGTTCCCATTTTGGCACCTTTGAGCAGGAGGGTCCATTTCTGAAATTTCACACAATGGTACTTTAAATGCAAAACTCCTACACAAGTTCAATCAATTTTTTACTTGTAAATGCTCCTGGGGTGTGGTCCATTGGTGGTGTTTTCAAAATGTATCTCCTCCTACAAATTATTGGCACAGTGCTGATGTTCGGTCATTAGGCCGAAAAAAAAAGATGTTTGTTGTCCTCCAGACCCTCTGAAAAATCGCGGGGCGGGGGATATTTTTTTTCTTTTTTTTCTTTTTTTTCTTTCTGGAACGCAGATTTGCACATAAGTAAAATGTGAAAATAGAAAAAATGCGTTCCGTTCATCAGCATTACTAGTACTAGCTGCATCAGGAGCTTCAGTTTCCGCTGCAACCCTACAAGTAACAAAGTTAAGTAGTGGAACCGTGACGGGAAGTTCGCATGCAAAAACCACGCAAGGTGGACACCAATTCTTTGGGCCTATATCACTCTATGGGCAATTTCGTGACTCCGCGACTTCCACATTTCAGGAAGTGGTCTGAATCATTTTGTTCCACACTGCCTAAGTGGGATAAATCTCCTTCAGGGTAGAAGTCATCACAACAGTTTACAGAGTTTACACAGAAACTATCCACCCCCACCAGAGGTGTACGACGCCATGTTTAGACCCAGTGTTGTAGAGTCTCGCAGACCGGTTCGGTCTCGAGACCAGCTTTGTGCTGGTCTACAGATTTTCCACCACTTTCCAGTCTCGACACACTGTGTCTCGGTCTCGGTCTTGAACCGCTTTATGGCTTTGTCACCCGGAAATTTTTTCGGTCTCGCTTCGAGACCAGCAAAAATTTGGTGTCGTCTTTTTTTTCGGAAGACATTCAGAGTCAGCCAAAAATATCCTGCAATTCATGCGTTGAGCTTTGATATGAACTGAGCAAGTGGAGTGGGCCTTCAAGTTGGTCAATGTGGGAAACTGCCCAGGGACCAGTATTGTTGCTTGCTTCAACTCGTTGGCAGTCACACACAGTAGTCACAGTACAGTAGGCAAGGAGTCAGATGCCTGGTAATGGTTCATTCGGGTTGCTCATAGAGAGGATATCAGGTTGGCTTCCTTCTCTATGGTGTCTCACTTGTGAATGCCGTTATTTTACAGTGGATATATTAGGCATTAGCCCATCAAATTGCTCCGAAATTGTTATGTTCTGTTCAAACTGGATAGTATCATGTTCTTCCACGATTTTCGGACCGTTTTGTTAGTGCTATTCAACCTAGTTTCTATCCAACCCTAATATGTGAACCTTAATCATGAGGAAAAAGATTGAATGAAAAGAACCCGGGCCTATGAACATGGGATCCCCGTTACGTATGCTACCCCCGAAACAAAACCCAGCAGGCACTGAACCTGATACTGTGACAGAAGAGGAGAGAGGTGAATCTTTAGTGATTTCAGTTACTAATTTAGTGGGAGGAGGGAGCAGGAATTGGTACTGCGGAGCCTAAAGGACTATCAATTATCAATGTTATGACTGTGAACATGACTTTGTTTCAATTTTCCAGATGGGTTAGACCTTTAGACATGAGTACCAGTTTCGCGAAGTTGATCTGACATCCGCTGCACAGTCCTTGAATGAGGAATTGTTCTCAGTACACTTATTCACATGTACATTGAATGCTTCATTGGCTACTTTGTCATGAAGAGTCATGCCCATGTCAATCAGTGGAGTAATTTTCAAGACTTTATAGCATTCAGGGGCCTACAAAGTACTAGTAGTACTAGGCCTAGCCCAGTGGTGCACTGGTGCATTGTTGTCCCGGGGGTATTTGCTACAGCTTTTGATTAGTTGAGAAATGACCACCTTAAACTGTACTTGCATTTTAACATAATCAGCTAATTGGAATACAGAGAATGGAGCAAATGATCATCCTATACTCCTGAAGTTTTAGACTGTAGTAATTCCTGAACGCATTGCATGATGGATGCAGGGAAACTGCTCCCAGGCAAAGGAAGAGGAGACCAAGTGAAGAGGTGGGAGCCCAAGTGAAAGGTGGGAGGGGGAGGGGCTCGTCCAGGGGATCGCAGTGGGGCATGTTACTGTGCATTGGATGCAATATTCATAGTGTGAATGCATAGAGGTCCCGTCTGCATCCTGGTGGGGTCTTCACAATCAATTTTTTACATTTGTATTAAATGTGATGAGGCCATGACGGGTGTGTATTCTGGTTCATGGCTTTACCGACAAATTTGGGACAATAGGAGGCAGGGGGGGGCTTGACCGGAATGTGCGGGGGCGTGCAGCTCACATGGCACCACCCTTGATTTATGCTCAGTAGTTTAGACCTGTTCCTCGTCGATTGTGGAGAGTGATCGGAAGTGTTGCTTGTTTTGCAGATCTTAGAAAAACACATTATCAATGAGCAGAGGTCTATCATGTCAAAATAGAGCATGTGGGTTTAATAGGCCTACCATACAGTTCGGACTTTCAATTGTTGCCCCTATACACTTTATCCATGTCGGTCTCGATCTCGGTCACGGACCTTGCTGGTCTCGGTATCGATCTCGGTCTCGAAGTTGTGGTCCTGGTCTCGGTCTCGGCCCCCTTCTGGTCTCGGTCTCGATGTGCCGTGTCTCGACTAACACTGTTTAGACCCTGCTAGTACTAGTGATGGCACTGGGTATGAAAAATACTACTTGAGTGGTGAACGGCGGGAGCCGCACGCTCCGAGTTGCAAGAAATATACAACGAAGTAAGTGCATCATCCCCACACGGTGTTGTCGCTCCTCATCAGCGTTCTACATTTTGTATGAGAACACTATTAAAATTTGTAGTGCTGAAGGTTTATTTTCTTTGAAATGCAATTTGCAAGTTCACACTGATCGTGAAGGGATTATGCTCAAATTCCTATGTCTTGCAATGATTTTGTTTTTCATTCAGAATTTTCTTGCCCAACTTTCACTATTCTTACACATCTCAGGTGCGAAGTGGCAACACTGCTAGTCCTCCCAAGTTTTAGGAAGGTAGGGCCCCGTCTGGCAGTTTTGATAAATGGCATTGTCGCCGCGAACCATCAGCCCAGGCCTAGCTGTAATTTGATCTGTGTGATGAATGTTTCCAGCCATTTTACTAGCCCAACCAGCAACGCGCGGCTCCAACGTTCCTTGTTCTAGGCTACAAAGACTTTTTAAACTGTATGTGCGGGAAGAGAATTTCGGGGAAATTAGAGAAAGGGTAACAGGTTCATGATACAGAACAGTTTATCGTGAGCCACGCCGTCACTGACTAGCATACCTCCCACAGGTATGTGTATGATGGGTTTAATAATGTGTGTTAAGACAACGATCACAGAGAAAGTTTTTTGTGACGGAATGTAATATTTTGCAAGGCGTAAAAGAATTAAAAATTATTCAAAGTAAAAATATGTTCGGGCGGAAGGAAAATTCGGAGCAGGCGTGGAGGACAACAACATTTTTTTTTTTGTGCGTATGATGGTCTACGGCCGTACCTTCGGAATGTTCAGGAATTTTTGGTCCTGGGCCCGAAGGCCCATTTATGAAATTTCACACAACAGTACTTGAACTGCATCTCCTACCACACGATTCATTTGATGTTCTCTAAGTTACATGTAATGGTCCTTGGGTAGAGGGCCATCGGGGGTGTTTTTGGGAATTTTGGGGCTCTAGTTCCCATCATATGTAATATCGTAAAATCTTGTATCTCTCCGACAATTTTGTTGCACAGTGCTGATGTTCAGTCGTGATGGTGTTCTAATAGCCATACTGTAGGTGCCGCAGCAATTAGGTCCCAGCCATGTGGGCCCTGGGCCCATCAAGTGGAATTTCAACTGCTTCTCTCTTTACAAATTTTAGTGCACAGTGCTGACATTCCATTACATAATTGATGGTCCTGCCAGCTGTACGCTTGGGGTGTTCAGAAATTTCGTCCAAGGTCCCACTGGGCCATCGCCCATTTCATGAAATTTCACACTGATACTTGAAATGCATCTCTTCCCACAACTTCAATTGATTTTCTCTAAAGTTACATGTATGGTCCTTGGGTAGAGGCCTCGGGTGTTCCTAATTATGGGTCCAGGGCCCAGTTTGGCCCTCTTGCCCCACTATATGAATACTGCAGAATCTGTATCTCCTACAAATTTTGTTGAACAGTGCTGATGTTCAGTCATAATTGTGTTCTAAATAGCCTTACTTCCAGGGTGCCCAGGGGTGGAGTCCCTACGGCCTAGTGTGGGCCTGATGGCCCATCATGTGGAAATATCAAAATTCTTCTCCTCTTACAAGTTTAGTGATGACGCTGGTCTGACAGCTGTATCTTGTTCAGGAATTTGGTCCAAGGTCCCCCATGGGCCCCAGGGCCAAGTTGGTCCCTAGGCCCCTGGGCCCATTATATATTGGAATACCGCAAAATCATGTGTCTCCTACAAGTTGGTTTGCACATTGCTGATTTCATCCTAAGGTTTGTCTAATGCTGGGCCCTTCAGCGTACCAGGCTTTAGACCCAGGCCCAGTGTGGGCCCTGGGGCTGGCATATGTGGAATGAAGCAAAATGCTTCCTCCTCTTACAAATTTTTGGTGCCATGCTGACATTGTTCTAAGAGGGTTTTAACATCCGTACCTTGAGGTGTGCGGAATTTCGAGCCAAGGTCCCATCCGGCCTGTTGTTAGGGATTTTCAACCCAATGGTAACTTGAAATACATTCTCCTCCCAAAGCTTCAATTTTTTCTTCAAATTAACTGTAATGGTTATTGGATAAAGGGCTATTGGGGGTTCAGTAATTCTGGGCCATTAAATGAAATACCACAAAAATCTTGTATCTCCTGCAAATTTTGTTGCACAGTGTTGACGTTTGGTCATAAATGATGGTCCAATTGCCGTACCTGCAGGGTGCCCAAGGGTTTAGGGAACCAAGGCCAGGGTGTGCCCTGTGTAACATCATGTGGAATTATCAAAATGCTTTATCTCATGAAGTCTGGTGTCATTGCTTGACATACTGTTGAAAAAAGGAGGTTGTTGACCATGAGGGTTTTAGGAATTTTGACATCCGAGGTCCCAGCCACTTTGCAGAGGGTCCCATTTCATGAAATTCACACCAATGGTACCTTTAAATGAAACCTCCAACAAGTTTCCAATCAATTTTTACTTGTAAGGCTCCTTGGGTTGTGGGTCCATTGTGGTGTTTTCAAATTCGCAAGAGGCCCATAATGTTGGAAATCATGCAAAATGATTGCTCCCCAAGTTTTGGTGCTAATTTTCAGTCGATATGACGGTCTAATAGCAATACCTCCAGAGTTTTCAGGAATTTTGGACTCAAAGCCCAGTTTGAGCCCAGGGCCCATCTTGTTGCATCACGCAAATGCTTCTCATCCTGACCAATTTTTAGTGCATAATGTTGATGTTGATCAATAATGATTGGAATAGCCACACCTACGGACTTTTATGTCAAAAGTTGTTACAGGGGCATAATGAACTAATGTGAAAAAAAAACTGCAAAAAGATGCAAAATGCTTTTTCCTCTATAGATTTAGTTAGATTACCATGTAACTCTGTCAGTGTTAGCACAGAATGATGGTAACTAATGGTTCAGGATTATGGTCAGAAGTCATTAAAGGCTATTTTAAAGTGTCATTAATCTTGCGCCCCCAAATAGTGCATATTTTCGTAACTTATAACAATAAATTGAGGTGAAAGTTTATTGTCTGCAGCATTTTATTACAACTAAAAATAGAACAGGTGTGATAAGCGGACATTGATGGACAGGGAATTAAATTTACATGCAGTTGCCTGTCGCTGGTTCCCATATTTATAAACTTATTTGATTTGCATGTGACACTTTCATTACCCAGTATTGAATATTGACTCATTGACTTGTATTCCATTCCCTGAAATCCCCCAATTCCAGCCCAACTACTTGTATTCCATTTTAGCTCAAGTGGGCCACCCTTCTCTGTCCATCCATTGCCTATTAACTTCTAGAGCAGAGAAGACCTTTTGTTTACTCTGTGTACACGAATAGCTGCCATTGTCTTATTTTCTTGGAATAGGGAAGTTGGTGAGAGGGACAGACTGGACTGCTCATAGAAAATTATTCTCACCTCGGAGCCAAGGGTAATCTGTATTATAATAGGAGTTAAATGTGAGTACTCATAAGAGGCTATGTGGTTCATGCAACAGTGAATTGGAATGTGGTTTTTGAGAGGTTACTGATTTTGATAGGTGCATTCAGGTCTGTAGTCTGGTCGGTAGGCAATTGACCTACAGTTTCTGGCAGTTTAGACGAGGCTGGGCTAGGGGCATGGGAAAAAAATACCTGGCAGCTGTGGTGATCTGTACTATTCATAATTAAACACATCCCTGCTCTCCATCCAAGTTAGCTGAGTCATAAATTATTTCTGATTTCATTCATTGTGAGGGTGCACCTCATGCCCTATTTTTTGTTCCAAGCGTGGGACAACATATTTTATTCGACAGGTTGTCACTATTAGTCCATTGGTCATTTCGCCAATTTTTGTGATGGCAATGTGACAAACATGACAGAGACTGACTACATTGCCAGTCCATGGCCTTTCAATTTTTTTTTTTTACCTTAACCCCAGGCATGTGGCTTCTGTCAAGCGGCCTATTCTCCTCAGTATAAATTGGATGATCATTTTGGTCAGTATCAAACATTTGACTAATTGGAAAACATGTAGGGTGTTCATCCAGTGGTCATTTCGATCCTTTTGCAAATTGAAATCATCACAACAATCCACAATGAACTGGGACATCTTTGACAATAGGAAGTTAGGTCAAGGTCATCAACCCTTTATGTACCGTTGTTTGTTGTGTGCATTTGTACTATGGTGTATGGATTGTAATCTTCAATTTTTTACTCATTTAGGGGGCCTATTTGTCATGTAACCCCCTTATCTATGGAAGAATATAAAGAGATGAACCAAAATATAAAAAAAATGGCTTGCAGCTGCAAATATTTGAATATTCCCCAAATGAAATATGCAAAATATAAATCATGTGACATTTCACCAAATTACAAGTTTGGTGCAATTTTTCTAAGATAATCTGTTACACTGGATAGCCATCGCAAATCATTCTTGAATTAGTGTTTCCATGTATTATTTGGACATACTTTGGCATAATTACCTGCAGCTGCAGTGTACGCTAGCCTACACTACGGTAACGCAATGTAAACGTAGGCTAGGCCTAACTCAGGCCTATTAATGTAGTATGATGCAACCCTCTTGGGTTAGC
Organism: Sclerodactyla briareus; assembly: GCA_026419785.1. Classification (NCBI taxonomy): domain Eukaryota; kingdom Metazoa; phylum Echinodermata; class Holothuroidea; order Dendrochirotida; family Sclerodactylidae; genus Sclerodactyla; species Sclerodactyla briareus. Next base: position 147,402 of record JAODTK010005243.1, on the reverse strand, counting down.
ATGGCTCTTCCAACCCTTGGGCCCACCTCATCACAGTGCTGGAATCACTGCTATGCGAGGCCCGAGATGTGGGCCTACGCCGCTCTCCTCCTGTTCCACAATCTTCCAGTAGGCAGCTACCGCTTCTTCGTCTGACAGCTTCGCGATTGCCATGGATAGTGTAGGGACCGATTGCAGAAAATGTGAACTTTTGTTTTTTCTTCAGCCGAGTTCAGCGAGTTTCCAGCTGATAATTCCAGAACCGCTGGCGCTATATCACTATTACAGCCTTATAACCTATAGGTATGTGTGCCGCCCCAATTGCTGGGTCAACGGGCCCCGTTTGGAGTTACGACAGAATTTTGACGAAATAAAAGATACCCCCCCAAAAAATTGATGTTTTTTTAGGCCGAAAAAGGTGGGATTTTGGTCTCTTTTTGATCGTAGCTTCGTAACCAATAAGGATTGGAGGCCAGTGCTCCTGGAATGGCTTCATTATTGGGTTATAAGGTCTGAAAAGGTAGGACACACTTGGGTGTTTTCTTTTTCTAATTTTTTTTATTTTTCGTAAGTAGGTCATCCAGGGGTCAATTTTGACCTACTTTTTGAATGTAAATAAACATTTTGTGATTTTTTTTTTTTTTTTTTCAATTTGCTCCCCATAGACCCCCTTATGTTTTATGCTTATTTGAAAGATCCATCGTTTCTCTTTAAATTAAGGTATTTTGAAGGTTATGGGAGGTTGGGAAGTTTTTTTTTTTGAGTTGAGGAGAGCACAAATGTGCGGTGTATACTGCACTTGCACAAAAAGGTTAAAGGGGCACAATGATAGGCCATTGTGTGAAATGCCTTTTTTCCTCTCAATTGGTCATTCTTTTGATGGATGTCGACCTAACTGAGTAACAAAGTTCATTTACTGCTAAGACTCTTTGGGCCCTATAAGATCATGTCAAAGGTCATTACAGGAGCAAAATAGGCCATTTTTTAAATTGCCTTTTTTGGCCTAATAATGTTGAGCATTTAGTCACATAATTGTACATTCGTCTTTGGACATTTATGCGGTTTGAGCTACAGCACCATTGGGGCTCTAGTTTCTTCTACCCCTTCCAGAGTTATTTTCGAGAAGGCATGTTAACATGCTTGTTTGCCTCAAGGGGTGAATCTTTGACAATGACTCACCCTGTCTAGGATACAGGGGGTGTGTCATGTAATGACAAGTGTATTACATCAGTGCTCGAACTATCGACCTGATGCAGGCAGTTGTCCATGTCGGGCTTCTAACTCATAGCTTCCACTAGCCCGAACAAAAATTTGACTAGCCCAATAAAATTTATTAGGCCGACCCCACCGCTCGCGGCTCTTCACTGCGAAACTTTCAAACAACGATGCTCGAGGAGTGAGTTATGTGATAAGTCGCGCCAATAGCTGGGAACAAGGCCGAAAGTAGGTCAAAGATATCAGTCATATCGTAATCAGTGTTAACGCTAGGTTTGGAAATGTGGGGGAATTGCCCCCCTCACAATTTTTCAAAGGGGGATTTTGAAATCTGGAGGGGGGGGTTCTCAGAAAATAGATCAACAGTTCTTTGGTACCATGCATACCGCCGAACATTGCCACGTTGCTAGTTTCCAACAATAGGATGTGTTGCTAAGGGGTTACAGCTTCCCTCTTGGCCCAAGTTTGTCTACCCGACTCCTCTCTCTAATTGATTACATTGCAAACTATTACTACACAAGTTAAACTGTATATAGGCAATGGGTACCTGGGGATAATCACCCATGCCATACCATTCCTGCTTTCATCCCATAGCACATGACTGTTCCCGAAAGGGCAAATCCTTCAACGGCAACATTCTTCTGGCCCATAGTGAATGTTCTTCCCAGGCAAAATTGGATTTTGTGTGAATATATAAGGAAACGAAAATGATAATTTTAAAAAAAATTCCCACAAGGTAGCCAGCAGTACACCTAAGCTACTGAACTTGCTATGCTTTTGTACAGGGAACCACTAGCATAGATCAGAAAAGTGGTTATCTGAAGACACCTTGCAAATAACATGATTCAATCTTTTGTGAAAAGTGTTTTGTATCAACCCATCTACATGCCTTTTCATTATTTGATGATTTTTAAATGTTTTCAGATTGCAGATTTAACGTTATTTTACAGTGACCTTGGTCCCATTCCACATGGTTAACATAGAATGTGTACATAAACCAGTTCTACAAAATCATGTCAATCGAACGTTATCGATGTGTAGGGTGAAAAATACTGTTTTCTCCCATGTTCTGCAGTGTTACGATCAGGGGTAGCGCCAAGTCCAAAATCTAGTGGGTCCGAGCATAGGCTTTCGGACCCCTTAAAAATCCACATCTCTGAATCTGAGGGGTCCAGCTCAATTTTCAAGGGGTCCAATCATCGTAGTCGGGAATCATTAATTCATTATTTGAAGCCAGGGAACTGAGGTTGCTTGTCATTTAATAGCCTAGGCCTATATTATTTTAATCCAGTAAGCCTGCCCACAATCAAGATGGGACGTATCCAAATCAAACCAAGAATTAAGCAGAAGTGCAGCAACATCCTAAAGTTCAACCATTATCCACTGAGATTTTAGAGGATTTTAAGATAGCACAAGCAGTGAGCTGAAGGGAATATACCCCACAATATACTGCACTATCAATACCCAATTCGAAACCAAGTCTCTGTAAACATCGGTGAGTGTGCAATGATATGGAGCACTTGTAGCTACATAAGGTGCCCCCTGTACTTGCCCTGTATTTGATGTTGTTCTGTTTATGCGAGTCAGAGGGAAGTTCTCTGTACAGGGAATAGCAATCATTATGATCCCTACGTAGCTTAAGTTATGCCCCAATCCTTGTATTAAGCCTCACGTTTAATGTTATAGCTATCGTACGCGGGCTACGCTTCAGTAACAAAACAAAACTAGTAGAGGAGCTAGCTGGCAACACACTGATATTTAAGCTAAGTACCAAGCAATATGATACTGCATAGGCCTCTGCTCACAGATATACACATAATTTAAGCCAATCTTGAAGTTGGTAAAATGAGCCGAAAATCCCTTGCACATTTTGGCACTTGCAGGTTAACAGTAGTCGAGTAGTGCTGTATAAACTTACAAAGTAGCAATGCCCTCAACAGTCGATAGCTGATGATTAAGAGACCAATGTTAGGCATAGTGTTAGCTTCAGTACACAAAAGCTTATAGTAACATAGCCTAACCAGTCCCAAACACATCGTGACAGACTTTGCATAAGACTTCCAACTATAATTAGTTTGAGAATCTGTGTTGTGACCATCAAAAAGAGGTCACAGCAAATGATCATTCCTCCCATCGTCAAGTTAGCGAAGTAAGAGAAAATCAGCCTAATACAATATACGGTTGAAATAAACAGTCAGCAACTCAATAAAGCCTAGCACTAAGCCAGTAAGTAGCACTGTATAGCTAGCTGTTGCAACGTTGTTGTGGCTGGCGTTGTGGTTTATGACTTTTTATTTTCACTACAAGTAGGTTGGAAAACCATGCAGTCGAACTTACCGTAAAAAAAACTGAGCAAAAAATTGTTGTGCGTCCGAGCCGGGAGACCTGGACGCACTGTTGAGGGGCTATTGTTGGTTTATGCGTCCACAAGTAAAAAAAGCGTCCTGGACGCGCAGACGCGCAAAAACGCGACCCATGCGGTTACGATGTCTGACACACAATATAGGAGGATGATACAATCGTGAATAAGGCCCCACACATTAGCGTGAACATGATCGATGCACAGTTCAGCGGGGGTGAGGCTGTGTACACGTGGGGCGGGGCGTTACGTGACGGGGCAATACCCCGGACAACTACCCCCCGGACATCTACCATCTGGATAAATACTCGGATAATCCCACGGACATAGCCTTCTCCGGACAAATCCACCCGGACAGTAACACCGTGGACACTCACCCCCCAGAAAATACCCCCCAGGACAACAACCTCCCAGACAATACGCCCCGGACAATCACCCCCGAAGAGACAAATACCCCAAGGACAACAACCCCCAGACAATCACCCCCGAAGACAAATACCCCCGAGGACAACTACCAACCGGACATTTAACCCCCCCCCCCGGGTTATACCTCCGTGGACGAATACCCAAGGGTATAAACTACCACACTAGCACCAAATGGGGGGGGAGTGGTCTAGATCCTGGTAAGCGGCTGTCGGCCCATGGGAAACCTACTCATCTAACGACAATCGATCGATCAGGGGTATAGGCAATGAGGAAATTTTGACACTAGCCAAGGGTAGCGCCACTAACGAGTTGCGCGAAGGACAATGAAAATTCTGGACTGAACGACTAGTTCTTGATTGACGGGAATGACAATAACCATGCGTATTTACGGGTATGTTATGGCATATAAGATCTATAATTTTAATATATTTCAGCTTCTCTGTGGTCGAAAAGCGCAATCCAATTTACTTCGATCGAATTAACGCAACAGTTACCTAAGCTGCCTATTTTATTTACTGTTTGAGATCAAAGCTATAGAGATAATAGATATAGCTAATCATTGGGTAATTCGTAATATTGCGGGTTGTAGAATTGGAATAATCTACAGCAGGTCGACTTTACTGGTTCATAACCCGTCTCGACTCTGAATTTAGTATAATAACGAACTCGGCTGCGCCTCGTTCGTTATTACCTAAAGTCAGAGTCTCGACTGTTTATTCACAAGAAAAGTCTCAGGGCAGTTTATTCCTTAAATAAACTTAATTAATTAAAAAAACACGCACACGCACACATCGGGAAATCCCACATGATGCACAATAACACAATACTGAACCTTAGTAATACAAGAACGCAACTTGCGTAGTGATTCCTGCCTTTTTCCGCATGTTACCTTCCTCAGCTATATCAAACCCGGAAAGATGGGTGTTGCCAACGCTCAAACCACAGCTTGACACAAAACGACCCACTCACCTGCAATATTTACTTACTGCAAGAGATGCTTGTTGCTTTTGACCAAGGTCAAAAAGTCATACGGGGCAATTGAAGTGAAATACTGAAAAATAAACATGGTAAGTATAGGTATCTTGAAGAGTGAAGTAAAGTCACGAGTCTAACCAGCGAGGTCCACGTTTCCATCAGTTGTAAGCCCCAGCGACAGTTAACACTGACAGCAGACGGCAGCACGGCTAAATGTGAGGATCAATTGAGCGAAATTCATTCACTTCTAAGTGAACTGGTTGTGGTTAGCAGATAGCTGACTGAAGTGGCAGTTCTTTGAATCGGAAGACCAACATCATCAACGGAAGTGAAGAATCTCCTTTTTGGGGGTCTATGGTGGGAAAGAGAAGTGAATGCAGGCCTATATATTGTCAATTGAACATCCCTCCACTACCCTGGACAATATGAGTCATTGTGGTACATTCAGTGTCAATAGCAGGTGTTCTCTCATGTTGCGTTCATGTACCATCATGTGTTAATCACTAAATGCACTGAGGGGTAGCATTGCAGTCAATGGTTTCAATTTGTGCAGCAGAGTAGTCTGTGGTCTTTCAAAGTGATTGTGGTGTGGTATCAATTTCCATTAATTTCCGGCGCAAAAGGGACTGAGGGGTGCATAATTTTGGGACCACCCCTAAGTGCAATGAATCACCTTGTCTGGGGTCAAGGGGTGGGGTCAAGAAATGACAAGATGCACAAACGTTTAAAAAATACTTGTTACAATAAGCCATTTACCAGTCCATCAAATGTCTGATTGCCATTTTTAGGGTCAATTTTCACAAGGCTTTACAATAACATATTCTCTCCTACATTGGTGGGGTGGGGAATGTCTCTCTATATGGCCAGCCCATGCAGCACCTCCAGCAAATACATCTGGATGCATGGTAAATATACCATAGATAATAGAAAAGACAAATCTTTGAAGTTTCTAGTGTATATATATACTATATATAGTATATATATCACTATATATATAATACTACTATATATATATACTCATACCTCACTAACCTGTACCTCGTGCACGACCCCCCGGAAAACTTTGTCTCCCCCCCCCCCTCTTCACCCTCCACGATATCCATGCGTTACTATCCCACAAGTCGGTACTCTCCGAGGAAATGCCACTGGGATTAAATGTAAACTTATAACACTAAAATGAGAGGGGGAGATAAGCAATTAGGAATTGGTCACCTACAGGAGTGATGCAAGCTTCAAACAGGGCTACATTTTTCAATTCATAAGCTGCTATGAAACCTGGGGGGCGGGGGGTGGGTGCATCCGCCAATGTTACCAAAATTCCCACCCCAACCCGTAGCAACACCACTACTGATCAGGGGACATATAGGCTGGTCACTGGTGCTAGTCCAATATTAGGGACATATCAGGAATAATAATTAAGTAAGTGACAACCCATTCAGAATGGTAAGTCTTTCTCGGGGCGAAACCAATGTTGCCCCTCAGTCCACACACTACTCACACACGCATATCAGAATAACAATAACACGGACAATTGAAGAATTTGTACTTGCCGTCCACTGGGGGGGGGAAATAATTTGTGTGGTGGCCTATAGGTTGTTCCCTCTGTGGCAATGAATAGTTGCAGAGATATAAGGATTGCCATATGTGACCTTGACCTTGACCTGATACCAAACAACAATATGGTTAATCTTCAATCATGTGTACAATCCACACACTCAAGTGAAAGTTAATATAACTTGATTTTTTATTGATATCATGCGACGGCGATTCAAAATGCACCACCAATTTCGACCCAACACACTCGTCCTAGCGTTGATCGCCAGCCCGGCCTGGCCTGACCTTCCACATCTTGAGGATAGCTTGTGATAGAGTATCTGGTCAGTATGGTACTGTCATTGACTTTTTTGTTTGTCCTAAAAAGACGCTTCCGGCCAAATACAAAAAAAGCATTGTTGCACCCAAGACATCACAAGGTCACAACCCCACCGGGCAATGAGGTCAAAAGGTCCAATAGGTCAATGATGTCAAAGTCGGTCAAATGAGTATTTCACCAGACCGAACGAAACTTTCCCTTACGACAGTCCTCCAAAAGTTTTCGTTGCCGAGATATTTTTTATAGTTTTCCACCATTTCTCTCCTATGACCATTTGAGATGTCTTGACCTTCCACATTTTCATGAGGAATAGCAGCTTGTGCAAAGAGTATCGTAGTAGGGTAGTGTCATTGAATTTTCTTTTTTGTTGTCTTAACAAGCCGCTTCCCGCCAACACAAAAAGCAGAGGCAAAATCACCAGGAAAAGTGGTCAATGAGGTCAAAAGGTCAAATGAGTTCAAGTCGGTCACCAAGCTGTATTTCACCCAGGGACGACGTAAACTGTCCATTCAACAGTCTCCAAAATGTTTCGTTACAGAGATATATGACGATTTCCTGTGGTGACCTTTGTAATGACCTTGACCTGCACCAAAACACAATAGGGTTCGTCGCACATCATGCAACCACATACCCACTTTGGAACTTGCTAGGATCCTCCGTTCGTTCTATATCGTGCTGACAGCTTTTGAACTTTGCCCTCTCGGGACTTGAATGACTTGAACGGGCACCCAAGAACAATTGGGGTCATCCTCCCCAAGGTGCAAACCCACATACCTAATCTGTTGATACCAGTTGCGTACGTTAGATATCGTTGGCTGGTCAAGGGGCTGTCACACAAACCACACACACAACACACCACACACACATACAGACTTCACAGTATTTGCGAGCGTCCAATTTTGGAAAAAAAACTAAGGTCCGAAAGTGTGTTGCGAGGGGTGTTTAAGTCCTCGCATGCACGGTAACATGTACTCGGATGAATGGTAACACTAACTCTCATCACACACACTAAAAAATTCTGCATCACACTATAATGTATATCCGAGGACATGCCTCTAATGCCCTTTGGAGGGTAGAGGGGGGTATGTAGACTCGTTTAAACGCATTTTCGTCCGAGGGACCCGATTTCAGGGTCCTCGGAAGAAAAAATGTCCTCGCAAGTCGGCCTGTGTGTTAACGGTTATGGTCATCGCACGGATGAGTACAGTCAACGCACACACACACACACAGACACAACCACACATACGCCACGGGATGACTGCTAGATTCCTGTTGCCTTCGGCAAGGAATAAAAAATGAACGCACGACGCACAACAGCCGACAAACGCTACCATAACAATATAAATGGCCCGGGAACATTAAGCAGGATAAGGTGATACATATGACAAACGATTGTATGTAAGCTAAATCAAGCATAATCTTACAATACTTTATATCAATGATCTGAAGATAAATTAGTACGAATGTCCCCGAGAAATAATAGCGTAAATCAGGGAGTCGATCCTGTTCGAATAGCCAGAAGAGCGGACAGCCAGGTTGAAGTTTCGGCTTGATTCGATTTGTGTTGCGGTTGAGGGGGGGGGGGAGGGGGACAATATGAATACTATATAAGCGGAGACGCCACAGCAGGAGGCCACAGGAAATGTTCCGTTGGCAGATCCCTTTAGTAGAAGCAGGAAAAACGGCACTTCCCGTGCCTATTGGACAGTAAGCAGCATTCCTAAAATTGAGTAACAAAAATTGTTGTTTTTAGGGAAGGTTCCGAAAAACATCGCCAGCGGATCCATTTCACGGTTGGAGCTGTGACGTTCTAAAAAACGCTGATAGGGATAGGGGATCCCACTTTGACGATGGAATGGCACTGACCCCCTCTGACCTATCATTAGATAGACCGAGATTTGTACTCAAATATTACTGCCCATTCATCTCTTCGCGTCCCACAGGTGCATGGGAGGTTCATGGGTATAGCGCAGCTAGAGAAGTAAGAGAAAGTTAAAACCGCACATGCGGCGAAGCGCTCGCGCATTTTTTGATTACATTCATTGAGAAGGGCCATCTGTTTTGATACGCTGCGCGGCAACCACTGGTGCCGCTCTGTTCGATAGCCTCGAAAATAGCAAAAGAAAGACATCGTGTGACTCTAAGGTAAAATGTCAAGTTTATAATGGATATTACGAAATAGCTATCTGGAGATCACCATTTGGCATTTGGAAAGGCACCTAATTTCGAAATTTCGCTACGCTGTGCGGCAAATAATGTGCCACTGAGAAGTATAAAGCCGTTGAGCATACAGTTGTAAGATGAAATTAATTTTAATTCCAATTTTTAAAGTTTATTTTCAATTTATTTACAGAAAGAATGTCATCTGGGGCTCACGAGGCATCAGAGAAGACGTGACTTGACGTATCACTAAGCTTACGGAAACGTGGTGCCGCTCTGCTTTATAAGAAATATTTGTGGTATGGAACAAAGGTTGGGTATATTAATTTTGGTTGTCATTCAAAAATGTCAGGTTCATGGAATGATTTTGCACAACGGCGAGAACACTTACTTCAAAAATTCGAGGCGTCAATCTGGCCATCTGAAACCCATCATTGGGAACCAATGGGTTATGTCTCTGTGATGCATAAAATAGAGAAGTGTGGGAAGCAGTTTATCGTATCCAGAAGCCTATCAATTGAACATTTGAGGTGTTATGTAGTGAAAAAAGGAGCAGTTGATTGTAGCAGAGAATATCAAACTGAACATTTTTCGAAATAATTCCCGGAATAGAAAAGTTATTGTACATGTTAGGGGTGGTATTATTGCTTTACTTCCCAAAAGCCACGGACAGTGGAAGTGCCTTTCCTGCCTATCTCATGTAACATTTGTGTATATTCGTTGCGCGCGCACATACGTGGTGGCGCTCGGCTCAAAAAAGTTATCACTTGCTGATGGGCCCAAAAAAATCACTTTTGTACGACGCCCTGCCCCCCACCCCTCTTCCAGCGCTCCCACTGAAAAATCTCTAGAGCTAAGCTACTGGAGAAAGTACCAAAAGTACTCATTCCTGCAATTTGAGTGACCTTTTCCTATCGAAAACCTTTCTCAACGATTCGTGGCCAAGCAATGATTGGGCTCCGCTTAGGTACCCGGCGAAATATTCTCCCACATTTCACAACGGTGGTGCACATTAATCCACATATTGTCACTCGCTAATAAGATATAATGATACTGGGTGCTATAGTTATATGTAACCTGCAGAGTGACAACTCTCAACAACTTCTCTTACTAAAATCGCAAATCCAGATTTTTGCAAATAGGCCCGGCAAGTGGCCCATTTTGGCGATCTAAAGAGTATAAAAAGCTTGTAAAATTTTCCTGGTGCGCTACGCGCCACCAATGGTGGGCGCTCCGCTTAGATACTGAATTGCAGTCCACATCGTCCCTGGTCGTGCATCCAAAACCTGTCAGTAAGAGACAGTAAAAGGATAACCGCAGTCTCAACCTTCTGCAAAGGGGCCCCCCAGAAAGCTGCCAAGTATAACCCCTCATATATCACTGCATTGGGGGGGGGGGGGGCGTTTGCAAAAAAAGTGCCACTGCTCCTGGAATGGAGATCATGCATAATGTTTCAGGCGATGTTTCGTGTTTCTTCATGCATGGTAGCGCAGTTCAAAAGCTCAGAGAGAAAGGAGTATTAAAGGCCATCAAGATCTCGATTCAGGCCTGTAATTGAATGTGTTACGTTTATGAAGGAGAAAAATGGGACATGCCAACACATTAAAAACATCAGTTATTCCACATGAACCGATTGTCACTTTTCCCTTTTGTTTTTTTGGCTGATAACTATACGACACAGTATCTGATCAGGACATGAAGTGAGTTTGTTTCAGTGTCGGGCATTGTACTGTATGGGTGCGGGCAGAGGATTGTCAATCGTCTGGCGTTGGTGCTAATACGTGAATTTGTATGTGGAGAAGTAAAACCCAACCCTCACATTTAGATTCAATGGATTCCAGTAATGAGTGCGAAGATCATTTCTAGTTTTAAGTGTACTCCCACCACGAGCAGGCACTTTGTTTCTAGTCGATAGTGGGGAGGATGACGGTTCATCTCATTCCCCCCCAGAGGGGCACATTTCCGGCGATACACCCAGCTGACTATACACATGCCACTGGTTAAATACAAATGGCAGGCACATTCAAATTACAGGTCCGTAAAGTCATTAATCTCCAACATGTTCTTTCACAGGGAAGCAAGTTCGAATTCAACACCAATTGAATATGAAAATAATTACAATATGTGAAAATTATTTCGACTTGTAGAGGGTACGACACGCCTCGGTTTGAAACAAAAGCAGCAAAATTCAGAGATAAATAAATCACTGATCATAATGCAATATGGTTGTAATTATAGTGGGGGTAATCGCGCGGCACGGCGCCGGCTGTTCACAGTTGACTCGCGGCGTCGAATGTAGCCCAACTCTGGACTGAATATTTCCGGAGTCGTCGAAGATAATCTGAATTTCCGTGCAAAAACGTTATTAACCGTATATGTGGACATGCTGTCCACGGGGGTGGGTATTCTTCCGGAGGAGTGTCCGGATAATGTCTCGGAATGATAGTTATCAGTGTATTTGTCTTCGGAGGTATTTGTCCTGGGGGGTGTAAATGTCGGTTGGTAGATGTCCACGGGGGGGGTTGACCCGGGGGTATTGCCCGGGGGGGGTGATTGTCGGGGGTAGTTGTCTCGGGGGTATTTGTCCTCGGGGTAATGGCAGGGGGGTGATTGTCTGGGGGGTAGTTGTCCTCGGTGGTAATTGTCAGGAGGTAATTGTCCGGAGGTAATTGTCCAGAAGGTAACTGTCCGAGGGTATATGTCCAGGGGTTGTTGTCCGGGGTTGTTGGCCGAGGGGGGTTATTGTCCGGGGGGGGTAGTCGCCCTAGCACCGGCGTTTATTATACAACTTTTTGTTATGGGACGTACGATCGTTGATCGGCCTACATTTTCGTGACGGTCGAGTGTCGTAGTCCGGGTCGATGTTGGAGGTCTTCGCAGAAGCTCATTTTCTGCGAATATTAGTTGCGAATACTGCTGGTTCGCTCAGTTGTGGCCGCTTATGAAAAAATCATTAAAGGAGTTCAGGATCAGTTGTAGTTTATTTTTAATTTTTAGTGTCCTAGACCCTAGACCTTCAACTGAATTTTCTCACTAGCCCGACGGGCAGCTGCAGCAACGTTTCTAGTAGCCCGAACTGAACTTCGAGTAGCCCCCGGGCTATCGGGCTTACGTAAATTTCGAGCACTGTATTACATACCATTTACATACTCATTTAACGAGTGGTTGACAAAGTTGGTTTAGAGCGTCGGCCTTCCACACGGGAGACCGGGGTTCGATATCCGGTCGGGTCCTACAAAGACTTTAAAAATGGTACCCTTCTTGCTGGCGTTCAGCACAAGAGATTGGAGCAGGGAAAAAATGATGAGTAGGCAAGTTGACCGTCTTGATGGACCTTGAATAGGTTTGATACTCTGCTCGGCATGTATACCATAAAATAAAATAAAAAACAACTATGACTCCTTTCTTCTCTCCAGGTGATGACTTTATCTGGGGCACTGGCATGGTGGCCTGGAGGTATAGGGACCCCAGAGACCTCTATCACAAACAGTGCACCCCCTATGCCAACAAGTACCAACGGAGGAAGGTGGACTCCAACTACGAATTCAGCCAAAGAGAAGCGGGTGAAGGACTCTCGTACTTCTTTCCTCTTCTTGCCTCAAGCTCAACAATCGAAGCATCCAAGGCGCTTGATCGCTGATTCTCTGTGCTGCTTCATTTAGCTAGCTGAATGGCTCACTTTTACCCTACTAATTCGCATATCAATACTTGGACTGCCCTTCGGAAATCCCATTCTACTTAGTAGTCTTTTGAACAGTCGCCAAAGGTCATTTGGCAGAACAGCGGTTCTTATACGCTACACCCATAGTTATGCCTACCATGATCTTTGTTGATCAAAACGTCTCATAGAACCCTTCTGATGGTCAGGTTATGAATATGCATATTCTTACATCTAATTAAGAGTGCCAAATGACTGCACCACAGCGTGACTGCACAAGGTCAATGTACAGCCAGATTCAATTGGACTTGGACCACAGGCAGTTAATTTTTGTGTGAGTAATTAACTGCGGCTTTTACATGCTGCGCCAATGAGAGTACATTATGGAAACTTTGCGCAGTGAATACGGGACAAAATGTAATCAAACCCTGAGAGTCTGTGGGATGTTATAACAATTGCCAGTTACAATACTGAATATTCATAGGAGTATCTGAACACATGGTGTGATTGGCTCCCTCGTATAATGGAGGTTTCTGATAAATTTTGAACTGTATGAAAAGACGATATTGCTGGGCAACTTACTGACCTACGGAAGGGATCAAGAGGGACGACTACTGTATTAGATTTGTGTACATTTGTGTACATGACACATCGCAATGAGGACAATAACCTCCTAATGAAGAACTAGTCCTGAGGCAAAAGAGCCTGAATCAAATCCTCCAATTGCTAAATCATCTGGGCAACTGGATGACCAATTTTGTTCAAATTTGTATTGAGGTAAGTGTGTCAGATTGGCTAATGGCACTTTATTGCTTCCCAAAAGAAGTTTATCATTGAGGGGTGGAACTGTTTAAACATATTTTTCCCATCTTTCCTGGAATCTCTGCTTTTGGTTATGAATATCACGCAACACTCAATCTAAGAATAACCCAAGACTGGAATTCTCTACCTGAGCATGTATGTCCCTTGTTATTTTATTCAAAATTCTAATGACGAGGAATCACAAAGTCATCGTCTCTGCCAGTAATACCAGATTTAAACCATTATTCCTGGATACCTTTCTCAACTGTGATAGGGGTATTTGGCCAGTGTTTTCCCTCCATGTTTTTTCTGTTTCCTATGTGTCGTCACCCTCCTCCTTTCTGCCATTGCAGCCTATCCAGCACTGGCATATAGATGATGTACTCAATTGGATGGCGGTCACTAACCTGTACAGGTACGCTGAACTCTTCAGGACCAAATGCGTCAACGGTAACAAGCTGCAGACACTCAGCGAGGGTGAGCTTGAGGTGAGAGATGACATCTGTTTATTCATTGATTACTACTTGCTAAAACAAGTTATGTTCTAATAGAACCTTGGTTCTCAATTGTTTTTCTTCCCCTTGTGATGAAGAAAAAACAAATTTTTGATGACCCGCCCAGGCAGCATTCACCAAAACAGGGCTGGAGATGGTCCCTTTCCTTCTGACTTTTTGTCAAATCTTAAGGTTTCCTTGATGCAAAATGGTGCATTCTTCACTATATATACTATATGTATATATTGTTTTTTGCTCTCACGTCTCCTTCTGGTGCCTTCCTGGCGATTTCTACCATGTGCAATCTAGCCACCTCACCATCCTCTTCATTGCCATCTACCTGCAATGACCTCACCTTCTTGACTCTTGCCAAGAGGCTTGTCCATTCTTGTTTATGTGTAATATCACAGCCGACAAACTGTGTCAAGTTCTATAACCCTGGCCCCCTCACTGATTCCCCTCCCCTGACCTGACCCCTCCCCTGACCTGACTCCCCTCCCCTGACCTGACTTCCCCTCCCCTGACCTGACTCCCCTCCCCTGACCTGACTCCCCTCCCCTGACCTGACTCCCCTCCCCTGACCTACTCCCCTCCCCTGACCTGACTCCCCTGATTTGATTTCCTGCCCAGCTAGCACTCTATAAAGGTCCTACATGTTTCTTTAATGGCAGTGGATTGTTTAGGAAAAAGAAAAACCAGTGATGTTGCTCAATCCTCCTGCTCCTATCTCCTGTGAGCACGTTCTCAGGGAATGTTATGGAAAGGCAAACAATTTTGTATATGTTCCTGCATATGTAGATATATAAGCCTGCTGCCTGAAGCTGTCATAAGGAGGTGAAGGTTACAATCGAAGATGTCTCTGCAGTCAAGCAGACTTGTGTATGTGTGTGTGTGTCAATGTGTGGTGTATGTACCGCTCTCAGTGATGTCTCGCAAAGAAGATTGGTTCCTGCGTCTGATCGCATGTTGTTCCAGAACATAGAGACGGCTGGGAAAAGTCTCAAAGTAGTCTGAAAGAGAACTTTAGTTCTCTCACGACCAGTAGAGACCCTATCCTCCAGGCCAGTGAGTTATTCTTTTGAAGCCCAATAGTTATGTAACAGATTTCTCTCAAGTTACATGTGAAAAGAGAACTTACTGGAACCCACCCCCTCAAAATTTTGGAAGTTTGGGCGTGTTTCCTTGTTGACTTTTATTTTGTGATACTTCATTTGATTTACTTTGGAATTGGGGAGTTCATGTCATCGCAAGTAGAATTTTGCCCTATTGGCGCAATGAGCCAAATCAGTGTGCTTTTACTCCAGATCTCTTAGTGTGTTATGTTTTGCTGTTATGTTTTGCTTGAGTTCATTTAATCAGGGTAGAAAGTGTGCTAACACTACATCACTCTATGAAATATCAGTGATTAGATTAGTAGGTTAGATGAGGTACTCCTTGGTAATATAACTCCTTCAGGATGAAAGTATACCAGCCACATTAGTTTCTTCTAACCTCTGATGATTTGTACCATCCTGGGCTAATTTGTGAATCACTGATGGGTTGTTTGGTTCACGCCATTTATTGCCGTCCTTTTATAATTTGCTCACAGCACATGGTTTACTGGACGAATTCCACCGGAAGTGTATACTCTACACCAAGGACGATCTGCTCTCGGGAGGTGGAGCTGGAGACAGTATAGGAAACCATGTCGGCACGGACCAAAGTAAGTCACAGCATAGGCAGTCACGGATAGGGAATGAAATGCTTCTCATTTAGCATTAACATCTGATAGCAACTCGCGAACAAGTGATGACGCCATTTGCATGACATCGCAACGAAAGAACTGTCCCATTACAATTTGACATCGATATCGGTATATAGTCACCATGTTATGTTATGCCAATGCAAAAATCTGATTCTACTGTGTGACGTTTTTTGCGCTATATTGTAATGCAACGAATACGTCCATTATTCCGCCGGGTGTCGTGACATGATACTGCCTGTCCATTCTAAATATAGCGAAAACGGGATGAGTTTTGAAACTTGAGATTTTTGGTTCCGCTCTTCCAATCTGTGAGTTCGCAAGAAATCTGCTGTAATCTTGATTGGGGGTTTGAACTCCCACTGCCAAATGACAACTTCTTTCATTCACTGGGTGTTGCGTGATGAGAATGCTTCATTGAGCTCTTATCAGGTGGTCAGCACAGTCAGTAGTGTCTGCTTCCCAGGGGTTCATTTCTTTGTCTGTTTCCACCAAAGGCGGTTATTGTTGATTCTTTCCACTGGTCACTCACTACGAGAGACTGGAAACTTTTCCCAGGGTAAAAAAAGGGGTAGGGAGTAGGGGGGCTCATATAATAATTACCCCACCTTCAAGAAGGGTATGTGAAGGGGCCGGCAGGATTTCTGTCTCCTGCAGTAACAGATCTCCATCATTGTGGGGTTTGGGAATTCTCTGGTGAATATCTTGGGGCTGGGTTGGAGAGGAGTGGATCTGCTGAGCCTTTGGGTGTCTTGGACCAGGGTTCAGTCTGTTATCTAGGTATCTTGGATACTGCCCTTATTAAAGTTGGTTCCCAGTGTGGTATTGCATCTTCTCTTCCCCGCATCCTAGTGACTTATATGGTTTATGCAAGCCTGAGGTAGTGACGGCCTCGGGCTGGCTTACAGAGTCATTGCATAACTAATGTATGTTCAATAACCAAGTGGTTGACACCATGGAAGAGCTTGTTCAGGCATGCCCACCCAGTGGGAACAGGGCTGGTTGGGTCAAAACAAAAGACTTGGTTACCTGTTGTTACTGTGTGAACTCTCGGCCACAAAGGGATTGAAGCAGGGGCAAATGAGAGGTGGGCAAGTCACAAGTACAATGATTATCTCCACCACCATATTGAGGTCCCACCAAAAAGGTACGCCTCAGTTTGGTTCACCTGGTATGGAAGATTGCTGCAAGCCACAAAAAACAGTGCAGTATCCAGGTAGGCACCCTTGCTGGACCTTGAATGGGAGATTTTTGTTTTGCAAGTATATCACAGGAAAATTGAGCTCAGGGAGTGGTGGCATCTGGTACGTCATGTTTCATTAGGGGCGAGAAGGAAAGAGAAGCCGAGATAGGAATTCAGCTCGAAAAAAATTTTGTGCTCTCAGTCTTGCTATATTCTAGATAGGCATGGATGCTCACTGTGGAGATGAGATGAGAACTAATGTCAGGTGCCATGGTGACAAGTTTCAGGTGCCTGATTTGTACTTCTCTGGCCCATGTGGCGCACTATCTGGCAGACAATCATACCCACTTTGTTCTGTTGTCATGTGAATTGGTGGGTTGGGGCT
Source organism: Sclerodactyla briareus (assembly GCA_026419785.1). Taxonomy (NCBI): domain Eukaryota; kingdom Metazoa; phylum Echinodermata; class Holothuroidea; order Dendrochirotida; family Sclerodactylidae; genus Sclerodactyla; species Sclerodactyla briareus. The sequence continues at coordinate 130,153 of JAODTK010005243.1, read as the reverse complement.
GGCTGTTGGGATTGCCTTGTAGCTCTGCCAAAAGTAGTTTGCCCCTGATTTTATGTTGAATTCTATTAGTGTCATTCTGTCCTAAGAACATTTCTCCAACATTGATATGGGGTGTAGGGCTCTTTTGCATAGACTCCAACAAAATGTTGACCGTCCTAGCTCCAAATACAGCAATACCTGCAGCTTTGTTGCAACACTTAGCAGAGACTGCAGGTGCCTCCTCGGCATGTGCTCCCTTTGAGGGACCGAGATTTGATTACATGTTGCTGCTCAGTGCAAGCTGTCATGAGTTTTCAACCCACTGAATGTGCGAAAATCCTGTTAATGTTAAAACCGGTTATGGTATATCGGCAAATATGCAAGGTTGGCATCGACGGTGATGGTAAGTGTTAGATAGTTTCTAGGGACCCTGGAATTGGCGTGGCCAACCCAAAGCATGGAGTGTTCAGTTTGTCTTGGGGTTAACCGATTACCGGAATTCTTCATTCCCATAGACATGCAATACCCGGCAGTCATCACGATTGATGGAGTACACCTTCTCTACATTGCAGTGGTGCAACCAAATGAAAGAAGTTCATGTACGGCCTCGTGACAACGGGCTTCTATGGTAAAGGAAGGGAGCGTAGGGTTTTATCATGAAGAGAGAAATGGAAATTCTTTGGAAGATAGTCTTATTCAATCAAGTCAATGGTCAAGTAAGGGGTTGCACAACTGGTCTTTAGGCCAATTAGGCATATTTTGTTGGAATTGCAACTCTGGGGTTTTCTTTACAATCAAGTGTGGGATGCTTCCAGCAATCCCTGAGGATGAGCCCCAGTGTTTTTGAAAAGGGATCTGAAGCATCATCAAAACTTCCCAAGGACAGAATATGTAAAAACGATTTTCGAAATGTCACTCCTATCGCTCTGAGTGGAACATTGTTTAGAATCACAGTAACGTGGAGAGTATATTTGTCTCGCCTGATCGAAGTTCACAAAGAGACTTGTATGTAGTAATCGAGGCTGGGTAAACAATTTGATTAGCCTATTTTGTATTTCATTGTTTTGAGCTTGTTAGCAAAGGCACAGAATAACTGTCGGGAAGAAGCTAGGGTGATGTGGTTGGGTTCTCTAGCTGATACATTTTTAACATGGAATATGTTCATTTTAACATCTACTTTGAGGTCTTGAAAAACATAGATTGGGGTACGAGATTTCATCAATGGTTCATTTGCATAACTTTGAAACTTATTAGTGAGTGCTAATACTCCAAATCGGAGTTAGGGTAATTTAGAGGTTCATTCAATACAAGACAATACAGATATTTATAAACCACGCTTCTTCCAAAAAAAGATTGAAGCGGGCCAATGTGCCTGATCTGCATGATTCATGCAATTTGTTGGGTCTCAATGAAACTTGCAGATGGCTGTTCCTCCAAATAAAGCAGCTGCTTACTACCCACATTCAGCCCCCAGACAGGCTTTCCTCCTAATGCTGCCACACAGGTTATTGCCAGAATATTTGATTTGCCCAATGCATTTTTTCCACAAAACTTGGTAGATATGGCCAACATCCAGTCCCAGTGGAACTAGTGAATCCCCTTCTTCCGATCACTCAGAGCTTGATGGTTGAAACAAACTGAATACCAGCCGAAACTGAAACTGTTGATCATGAAACAGGCAAGACTAGTTATGTAAGAATTCATGTTACTCTTGTTACAATAAGTTTTTTTATTCATCACGACATCCAGGAAATCTCTAAATTCATGTGTGCATGAGTGTGAAAGAAATTCAAAAATCTTGTGGACACGATAAATCCAGAACACTTGGTCCAATCATGCTGAAATTTGTGGTACTGCTTCCTCGTGGAATTTTAAGTGTAGCGCAGAGTCATATTTGGTTGAAATTGTGAAAAACTGATATTTTTTCTGCCAATTTTAGCTCGTGGACAACAATCTGGGCCCACCTGGCTGATCAAGCTCCATACTTCGTATTGGGATTCCTCATGATGAGAACATTGTTGTTGGGGCCGGTCTACGGTCTGAAAAACCTCGTTGACAGAGCTCTGGCTCATAATTGAGCCATTTCCTTCTTTTGTTGGTCATAGGTTTTGATGAGTGAAAGAATCACTAAGCCTTTGGCTTTCTGGGTATTTACAATGTGAATGTCCAGCATATAATACTGTGAAGATAAGAACATAAATAAAGATGAAAAACAAAAATTACTGTGCAATAAGGATTTCGTGATATTGTGCAATGCACATGAAGCCCCTAATAAAAACTTGAAATACAAGAACTTCCAATGGGAATATGTTTATCAAGCAAGGTTTGGATCCAGTCTGCCATCCTTTTCCTATTATGGACCCTAATATAAAGCTGTTTGTAGAGTAGTCTTGGGAAACCTTCCAAGTCCTTCTTTGCAGTGTTTCCTTTTTAACCAGAACTGGTTTTGTTTTCCTCTACTACAACAGTATGTAACTGTGCTTACCATCGGACATGTGCCGCCACCGGTTTACCTCAAGTACCGCTCGTTCCAAAAATGACTCAGAGGAAAAAGGTAAGATTGCTTCTGTGTTTCGAGTGTTTTCCCGTTTTCAATAAATTGTATCACATCTCTGGGATCTAGACACAGTTGAGTAATGTGTGTTGTATTGTTGCATAGTTGGGAGATTGAAGCGATGAGTCACTGCACTATGTACTGTCATCCTTCATGTATATACTTGCTTCAGAGCGAAAATTTGCAAAATCAATGCAACTTAGACCACTTAATCACATATTTAGGCTGAAAATCTAATCTACCTGCCATCCAGGTCCTACATGCCAAACTACATCACGTCGCACATACGGTTCTTGCGTAATCTTGCTAACGAGCAAACATCAATTACATACATAAAATAGCTCGTTACCCACTTAATTAGTGAATTTTCTGCCCAAAATCTAATCAATCGTGTACACCCAACCCCGTCTACACACGACTTTTGTCATATCGCCTCACGGGTTTTGTGAGAAATCTGCTAACAAAAAAAGTGTGACATACAACACACCCAGCAGCACCGACACATACACACCCACACACCACAACCAAAGTGACCACTGGGTCTCTTCCTGAATTTCATCCAGGCGGACAATAAAGTGGTAAAGTAAAATAGGCTAGGATTTTTTTTCTTCACACCGATGTTGCATACAAACCATTCGTCATGTTCCAGTGCCTATTGCACGAGATGTCTTAGTTGTGATGTACACTTCTGGTTAAAAGTTGGAAGTAAAGAGAAAAGGGTGCTCTTAAATGGTACTATTGAACTATATCATCCAAGTGAATGGAAAGAATGTAATAATGTTCTATATGATTTGCCTCATGGATGGTTACTGTGGGGGGGGGGGGGTATTTCTTACTATAGTGACACTGAGGTGCGTGTTAACAAAATCATCCCACCCCACTCGAGGGTTTAGCTGGTAGGAACTATCTGAGGGTTTACCATCTGTCATAGGAGAGGATAAAAATGTAGAGCGTGGCTAGGCTAATTGGCTAAGGCGTCAAGCTTGTAACCCAGAGATTGGGGTTCAAGCCTGCCACGTGGTACCTTCAAGCAAGGTACTTATCCCGCTTGCTTCTAGGCAACCAGGTGTACAAATGGGGACCGTGAGGTTCAGGAACACAACTGGCGCTGCTTAGCTGCCGCAGTACTCTCCGGGATTGTCGGAGTGCGTTGTGATGCGTTATTATAATCTGGGTAATGTTTGTGAAGCGCTTTGGTACTACGGTAGAAAAAGCGCTATATAAGAAATTGACATTATCACTATCATACTGACTGGCTATTGATTGGCTTTCCCTCAGCTGGTGTATGCTGTCAGCCCGCGTGGCTGATTCAATTTCCAGGTCTGGGACGCCCAGCCTGCCCCCGTTGGTGTGTCAAGTGCTAGAGGCTATAGAAAGTAGATGTAAGTGGTGGGGGGTATTATCTTCGACTAATGACCTTGAGGTGCGTGTAAACAAAACTCTTTTCCCTGACCCCCCACGTCGTGGGTTTATATGGTAGAATATCCTGAGGGTTTACCTCATCTGTCCGAGGAGAGGAATAAATTGGCTTGCTTACTGTATCATCAATACCAGAACATTAATATAGCGGAGGTGTTCGTTGGTCATGAACACCTTATATTATCTTCCTTCCTATTTCAGACTGTATGCATTTCCTAGTTCCCTCATGTGCAAAGCTGCGATTTTTGAGCTTGATAGATCTATATACCCATGTTTTGCCAATAGTACAAAAAACCTGGAATCCTGTATCTTGTCCCCATTGACGCAAAGGTTGTAATTTTTGCCTGATGGAGTTTCTCCATTATGTGCCATTACAGATTGCAAAACAGGATGCTTGTCAATTCATAGCAAAGGTGAAAGAAATGTAGATAAGAAGACAGTAGTGACTGGCTGTGAATCGGCACACATTAGATTGACACACCTGGGGAGATAAACATTACAAATGAAATGTGAACAATGGAAGTATGTCTAAGACAAGGGCAGCCAAATAACTTAGTGGTTTTCAGTGAAACCACAAAATGAATAAGCCTCAAATTATGTGCCAACTTACTACACATCAATAAAGGGAAGACATGGCATCTCAGCACAGTGATACCTACTGATTACAATAATTGAAATTGTTCTGCGAGATGTCACGCAGTGACATAGTGATTCAGAGATAATAGGATATCGTTACCGGATCTATCACATGGTTCCTATAATCAATGCATGGATGAACTTATGAACTCCTAGGCCAATGTCTCAAAAACAAATCGAAGCTTGTACTTGCAAGTCAAACTCTGGGCGTTAATGTCCTGTGTGATGATGAGTATATGACATTGAATGATTAAGGAGTTACTGATGAGAAAGACTCATTGAGCATTTCTGGGTGGAAAAATTGATCCTGCCAGGGATGTAGCTAGCCAAATTGATCCTGCCAGGGATGTAGCTAGCAATGATCCTGCCATGGATTAGCTAGCCAATGATCCCCTGCCAGGGATGTAACTAGCCAAATTGATCCTGCCAGGGAAGTAGTAGCCAAATTGATCCTGACAGGGAAGTAGCTAGCCAAATTGATCCTGCCGGGATGATAGCTGCCAAATTGATTCATGCCATGGCTGTTAGCTAGCCAAATTGATCCTGCCAGGATGTCGCTAGCCAAATTGATCCTGGCAGGGAGTCGCTACCCAATTGATCCTGCCAGGGATTTGCTAGCCAAATTGATCCGCCAGGGATGTAGCTACCACATTGATCCTGCCGGGATGTAGCAGCCAAATTGATCCTGCCGGTAGTAGCTAGCCAATTGATCCTGTCCAGGGATTTATCTAGCCAATTGATCCTCCGGGATGTAGCTACCCAAATTGATCCTGCCAGGGATTAGCTAGCCAAATTGACCTGCCATGGATGTAGCCTAGGCAAATTGATCCTGCCATGATGTAGCTAGCCAAAAGGAAAAATCCTGCCAGGATGTAGCTAGCCAGATTTATATTTGTTGTGAGTGCTGGTCGATCAAAGACTTTGTGTGCTGGCCCTATACCTCTGCCTTCTCAACCCAGTGTTTATCTACTCCCTGGTGCCTGCAAGTTGATGTGTGGGGGGGGGGGGCTAGTGTGCATTTACCACCTGGATATACCATAGTACCAACGTAAACCTACTTCCCTCTGTACCTAACTTGCCAGCCTAACTCAGTGTGACATGTGTTGTAACAAATTGATTGAGTGAGTCACACTGCATTTTGCCGTGCTCTGTGAACTTCATAGCCACATAACGTCCCTAACACCACTGTCCTGCACGGTGGTTTCCTCGCCTGTCTCGAGACGTGTAGGGATCGGTTATCATTGATTGATTTTGAGGAAGCAAAACCAGAAGTCACATCGATGATAGGTAAACATGCAATGAAGTCGACTGTGACATAGAGGAGAGTGCTTCCCTGATGGTCTGAGATGGTCCATGTGGATGTTATATCAGCAGACTTCCCTGGTTACAACCAGGGAGGGACACAGGGGTCCCTAATAGGCCTCTGAGTCCAACCTATATCGCTTTATTTATTTTGACTATTTTAAAATTGAGGATTCGCTGTCATGATGGTCCACTTACATGATATAGGAGAATGTTCATTGAACAACAAAAAATTGAAGTAACAATCCCTTTTTTTGAAAACTTTTTAGACTTTTTTTAGTTGTTTTTATGAACGGGGATAACACACTAGGGTGGCCTCGTCTTTTGTTCATTTAAGACCTCTGAAGACGTCATCATAGAGGCAAAACTCTGTTTGTTCTGTGGCCATCCTTTAAGCTTACGTTGCTAGTGTGTGTAGTTGGTTAACTTGGTTTCCTGTTCTTTCATTACTTGAGTTAGTTCATTGTTGCCCGAATAATGAGTAATGGAATCTTTTGCATATTGGGGATGGTCCAATGCCTATAACAATGGTAGGAATCTACACTCTCAGCCTATCAATTAATTGACAGTCTAAGACACCCAAAAATTGCAATGTCTTGGGTTGAAGGAAACAGAATGTTGCCTATTACCTGTCAATATGAAACTAACCATATACAAGTAGAGTAATAGGTTTCCCCAGGCCTCAGGAAGTGAGGAGGGGGGGGGGGGGGGGGGGGGGGGGGGGGGAGGGGGGGTTCTGTCACCTGGTCATAAGGGGAATTGATTTCAGGACTACCACAGTCCTACCTCAATTTGCACACCTAGCACTGTTACTGTATCAATTCTTTTATTTAACCCCATAATTTGAACATAATAGCACCAGTAGGGTCGCAGTATCACACTCTCTCCAAGGGTATTTAATTGAATCATATAGAGCAGGCACCAAGAGGGGTCAGCCTAGCTGGTGAGGTTTAACAATGTATGTATGTAGCCGAGACAAATACCATGGCCCCTTGTGGTGATGAGGGTCAAAAGAAAACCTAAAAAATGGGCTGATAAGTTTCCCGGGATAACGTCATGGAATTCACTGCAGAATGTTCAGCACTAGCCCGTGATACCGGATGACCCTTGCCAGACATTTAAGTAGGCGGGGTGGGCTGGCCAAATGCCGATAACCAGGGCCCAAAAAATGCTAGTTAGCTGATGAGGATGAAATGGAGTGACAAATTCTTGCCAACTTCCATCCATTATGACTAATGCCAGGCAATTCAAGTGGTGGGTTGGGGTGTGCCAGTTGCCATAACAAATCCTCACTAGAGCTAAGCTTGGTCAGTACTAGTAGACATGTGTGTTTACCAGACATTGCCCCATTGGGTATGACGAGGACAGACATTTTGAGTGGGTATCAGGTGTGCCAAACATCCTATAACATGCTCACTCTCAGTGGCGTGAGCTGGGGTGGGTGGGTCTAGTGGTACGAAATGGGCCTTCCGCCGCTTAGTCCAGTTGGAAAATGGAATTTACATGAGAGCGTCATACTCCTTAGGGTCCTGAGAATGGATCAATTGGTGGACTTAGGGAGTCTTCCATTAGGTATGACTGTTAACAAGCGTATCGCGTGGTGGGTTTGATGAAGCGGTAGCCTCGGCATAAGGTCCTAGGCCACATTCAATAATTTTTTTTATTCCCTCCCAAACCTGTGGGGCAATGGATTGCCCCGTATTGTCCATATTGTTTTTATTGAGATGTGATTTGATTTTGTTCCATGGTAGGAAACAGCAAATAGAACTTTAAACACTGATTTTAAAATTTGATGAGAATAAAGGTGTATCCTGATGTAGGATCTAGAATGGCAAGAGGCATGGTCAAATATGCTTTTGAAAATTCCATGGGAGGGTTATATTTTCCAAAATGAGGCAGCTGTGGAACATGTGAGAAGGCTCTGGAGCTAGCCAGTTGGAAAATGAATAAGTGCTTGCTCTCGTCACAGGCAACCCAAACACCTCACAACTGACCCCACTCTGACCCTTAACAGACTAACAAACTGACCCCACCCCACAATTACCAATCCTCTGTTACTGGAGAGTAAAACATGTTTGTGTAGCCCTTGGTATCATAGCGCATCAATGCTAATACGTCCATCCGATGGATTGAATAGAGATGCCCATTCCTGTGAATCTAGGTGAATACTGATAACAACCCTGGTTGGTGGTCCTGCGATCCCTCAGTCACCCCCAACCCCACCATGGACCTTGTCCTTTCCTCTGTGCAAAGACATTTGCCTGGTTGTGTAAAGCTATCAATTACCCACCCAGACCCATGAGCCAGATGTTCTTTGCCTGGAGTACAACTGAGTAACATCCTTGTTCTGTGCTGAGTGCCTATTGAGAGAGGATCAAGGGGATTCCCCCTTCAGTTTCAAGGGTGTCCCTTATTAGTAGAATAGTAGTTCTAAGAGGGTGGGGGGGGGGAGGGGTGAAGGTTAACAAGTTTAACAGCCTTCTCCTGTAGAGACTTGGCTATATATACTACAAATTCACAATTGATAACATTCAGTATTATACTTATAAACTGTTAGATACAATCTATGTTTGTCAGGTTTTAGTACACTGCATGCAACCAGTACTATGGGATTCCTAGGCTAGCTATCCCTGTTTATACGCCACCTAGCCAATTGTCGTCACCATGGGTCAGAACACTCAGCCATCAGAAACTGTTTTCAATCAATTCTCTGGGGACCTCTTTGCTATGAACCCAGGTCTTCAAATAATATGTGGCTTACTCATTCACTTCCCCACCCCCTCCATCCTGCATCCTACGCTAACACTGTCCACCCAACAAATGTCTCATCCACTCCCTTATCTTATCCACTCAATCACAGAGTTCACTTGGTCATGTTAGGTTCTACAAGCCACTTGCATCTGCTTCCAATAATTGTGTTATTTGTCGGGAGTGGAAACCGTGCACAGTTCGAATGTTTAATTATAGGCTGGGATCCCTGTCCTCACTATTTCTGTGGAAGGAGATGAATTACGGGGCAAATTTGACAGAAATTTCTGTCAGGCACTGGGTGAGGCTAATATGATGTGCCATCAAATAACTTTGCCGCTGTAAGAACTTATATATCGCCTTCGTAAAATCCTTCTTCACAATTCTCAAACTTCATTTTGCAAGAGAATATCCTCCATCTTCCTACTTATGCATAATTTCTAAATTCTGGTGAAGGAGTGGAGATCACCTTGTGACTGTGGTGTGATTCCTTGACATACAGCATCCTTCGAGCAGATATCTTGGGACCTTACTCATTTACGAATAAGTCCCCTAATACATCAAAAACCGAACATTGTGTCAGATGATGAATTTGAGTAGGAGAAGCCTAAAAACTCCTGGCAATAGCCCCAGGGGTGCCTAGTTGCAGCACATCTCTGCATGTGGGAAGGAGTGTGGGGACGGGAATGCCTTCACGTGGAACGAGCTAGAATCGATCCAGGGTCTCCAGGGTATGAAGCAGGGTTCCAACTTCCAAGCTTCCTCTCACTCACTCAAATACATAAAAGAGTCACTCCAGTGAAGAGCTCACTGGCCACCACATACACCTTCCACCTGAGAAGCACCAATTGACTTTGTTGATTCAACTGTTTTACTTACACAGAGGTGACAATTGTGTGTTTGTGTTAGAGTTCATCATATTTAAAATTTATTTTTGGGCCCAACCTGTAGTTCTTTTGTTCGTTCCGTCATCGTTAATTATTAATGTTCAATCGCCACTCTCGAAACGTTTCCCAAAATATGGTTTCGCCGCCCGTTTGTAGCACTATTTCTCAGGTGTGAATGTGAAAGTGGCTGCTGTATAAGGCACATTCCCTGGAATTCAGAGCTGTGTACATTGGATGTCTACTGCAGTTTTCAGTTCCATGCGATACTCTGATTATTGTTATCAATGATTACTTGCTGCTCTCAAAACATCTAAAATTGGTTTCGCTATTGAGTGTGTTATGTTGGCTAAGGTATAGGGTAATCAAAGTTATGAGAGGGCTAAAATCCAAGTGTGACAGACATATGTAGGAGAGGTATTGATAATTTTTTTGGGAGGGATTTTCAAAATCCAGGAGGGACCTTATCTTCCTGCCATTTTTCGCACAAGTTCCCTCACGACGTTCGGGCGGCGACAAAAATAACTTTATCAACTAAGACCTAATGACTGCCCTGTGGTAACGACATTATACTATCGTCCCATACACTTAACTAACTCATCCTCTTAATAAGCCTATATATTGTTTTTTGTCTTGATACTGAATACCCGGATCTCTGAGACATTTTCAAATCCTACAGCACCGAAAAGGTACCTTAGATCCCACCGAAGCACATCTTTCATCAGCAATTTTTTTATGATCCTCATTTTATTTTGTCATATGGCAAAATTGTATTTTGCAAGAAAATGTACAAAACTAAATATTATTACCATTAATTCCAGAGGGTAGGACTATGCTGTTGAATTTGCTATCACTTTGTTACATGAGCCCAGATCAGCCTAAAAACTAAAATCCACTTCTGAAGACGCCTCATAAATAATGTGCTTCAGACTTTGGTGAAAAGTATTAATATTAACCCATTTAGATGTCTTGTTCACCATGTGATGTTATTTGGAAAAAAAATTAGATTGCAGTTGTTTACTACGTTATTTTACAGTGATTTGCTACAAGAGCACATAGTCATAATATAATTTGTACCTGTGCCAGTTCTGTGAAATGTCAACGAGAAGCCACTAGTTTTGCTCCAATCATAATGCCCACATGGCTGTTGTGCATACTGTCATTGACCTGATAGTAAACAGTGTTCCCCTTCCCATGTCCTGCACGGGTTGAACGATGTATGGCATGCAAACATCCTGCATGTGCTGATTTCGTGCGATCGACGGCAATTTATAATGTGACTAATACACTAGGGTTGTGCGGTATACAGGTATTGTTATTAATTAGTACCGCGTTACTCACAGCACTGTTAGTACTCACAGCCCTGGACGGTCAATGCACCTTACTATTACTATTATCGGTACTGGCGGAAATTACAGGTATTGGCTACCAAATCCCGGTACTAATTGAAATTACCAAATTCCAGTGCTGTATTTTTGCCGATCCCAGCCGCCGCGTACATCGCAACTTTATCTGCGATCTGTTAAAATTGATCAAACTGCCCCACGTGTGGTTGCGAACTGTGGATTTGCATTATTTGCCGATACCCAGCCGAGGCGGGACATCGCAGCTTCACTCTTCTTACATACGTAACACATGGCCAGCTTATGTTTGCTAGCTCCACTCGCCAATGCATGCACTACTTTTAAACACTGGCCCCGCTTGGAACACGTGGTGCCTCACCTATGCTGTTCACGAGCGAGCATTCAATGTGCTCCCAATTCCCACTGCATGCTACACAACGATACCAAGTCTACGGACCGACGGCCCGCCCCTCTTGCACACACTAAACTTCAGTAGGATTTTCCCATAGACTCTATATTAAGGAGTTGGATTTATTTCGATCGTCGACAGCGATACTGCCATATAATTTGCGTTAGCCTACAAGTCTTTGAATGAACAAACATGATTAATTAGATAGTAGGTTGATAAAACAATCATACATGAAGGATTTTTAGCATTGTTTTGGTGGTTTTTACTAATTTTAGATCGTGCCTTGCTTCGGCTTCCTTACTAAAAATGATCAAATTTACGTACTTAAGGCTTGACCGGTAATTGCCAGCGACCTGTTTCATGGGGCTGGCTCGTTTACATATATGTACACGTACGTACGTATGAAAGAATGAGTAGTTATACATGTATTTCTGCCTGGGTACTAGTACTAAGGTCCTACCACATGACGTGGGTCACAGTTGCATGTGCTGTTTTACATACGTATTACGTACATTGTCATGATTCTTTCCAGCTATCGATCGATATAGGAACCGCGCAGCCGATTACACACTACTTTTGCAATCTGCTTGAGAAATCTGTGCAGGAATGTCCCGCACACAATTTTTTCTTTATCCTTAGCCACACTCAGTTTCTGCCTATGGACGGGGTTATTCCCTGCACTTTCTGGTTTAGTAGACTGCATACCTAGTTGCTTCCATTTGTCCGTAAGCCTATCAGTAAATTTTTTTTTTAGAGAGCTTTCCCCGTGTAAAATGTAGCAGTTTTCAAGAATGTAGAGTAATTTCTTCCTCTTGCACTTGGCCCCATGCTGCATAGACCAGCTTGCTCTGAAATCATTCAAAATCCAATACGTACAGATGTTTATTGACAGTTTATGTTCTATAGGTTTGAATGAACATCAGCGATTTTTTGTCTCGCCTGAACTAACTTGGTTCAGGGAGCATAGTAGTCACTTTTTGTCTGTGTGTCTGGGTGTCTGTCTGTCCGTCTGTCTGTCCGTCGGTCTGTCTGTCTGTGTCTGTCCTGTCTGTCTGTCTGTCTGTCCCGTCTGTCTGTCCCTATGTGCGGTTTAGATATCTCCTGACCGTTGAAGCCATCATGCTGGACCTTCTTGTGGAGGTGCGCGGTGAAAAGTTGCCGATGTGCAGCCATTTTTCCGGCCCAAAGACCATCTCATTTGCATAATTTGCATATTTAATGAAATTGGCCCGGGGCTTGTGTACAGATTCTCGTGATCGGTAGATGCATTGGTGATGCTGTTCAGGGTATATAACAACTATGAAGAGTACACACTAATTGACGATTCCTGGCATGATATATGCTATTAAGTAGTCAATTTGCATGAATTTCTTTTTCCTGCTTATTTTGTGAAGTTTGTTGATTTTGACGAAACTTGGTGGAGATTGTTTATCTATAGTCCCAAATGGAAGTTTTACAGTAGGGACGAGGGCCCCAAGGTCATTTAATGTTACAATTGTCATTCCAGTCAACTTAGGGGTCAACAACTGTTTTCTGGCATAATCGGAGAATTGAATGTCTGTGAGGCTGGAAGGTTCACCATTTGAATATAATTGTTGACCTGCATGTGTGTGACCATTGACCAACCTTTGACTCTCTGTCGGTGGTCATGTGGTTAAAGTTTGAGTCTTGAATTAATGCTTATTTAAGGAGGTACACAGGCACAAAATAGAAACTGTTATTTTTGATATGTTAGACCTTTGTGTGCTTTATGGGGCAGACCAACTCCCGCTTCGATCGACGCATACTTTTGGTAGTTACAAGGGGTCAAAGTTTAATTTAATAGCTTTTTTCCAATAACATTGGGCTGTTTCATTGGAATGCAATATGCGACTAGGAGTGGCTGCATCCATAGTAACAATTTTTATAGAACCGCCATGTCATTGAAGGGTCATCAAAGGTCATTAAGGGTAAAACTGATTTTGTAATTTTTTTTGGCCATGCCCGGGCATGTTCATCAAATGCCAAATGCGCCTAGGAGTGGATGTATCACATGGAGAGTTACATTTTCATAAAAACTGCCATGTCCTTAAAGTTCTTCAAGTCACTTAAGGGTCCAAACCAAAACTGTTTTCCCTGGCCAGAATCGGAATAATTGAATATTTGTTGAAGGCGGGAAGGTTAACTATTGTCATATAATTGTTGACCAGCCTGTGTTGACCTCTGACCTCAATTTGACCTCTGTCGGTGGTCATGTGTTAAGGTTGATCTTGAATAATGTGCTTTATTTAAGGAGTTACGGGCAAAAAAAAATAGAAACTGGTTATTTTTGGATATGTGATAAGACCTTTGTGTGCTTCATGGAGGAAACCAACTCCCGCTTTAATCAGGCACTCGGTTCTCGAGTTGCAAGGGGTCAAAGTTTAATTTGAAAGTTTTTTCGCAATAAATAGCTGTTATTGGAATGCAATATGCTTCTAGTGGGAGTGGATGCATCACATGGCGATAAACACTTTTTTATAAAACCGTCAATGGTCATTGAATGTCAGCAAAGGTCACGTAGGGGTAACAAACTGATTATAGTACTTTTGTCAATAGCACTGGGCATGTTCACACAGAATGTAAATGCTCCTATCGTGGGATGTATCACATGGAGATTTACAATTTTCCATAAAAATGCCATGTCATTAAATGTCACTCAAGGTCCTTCGGTGTCAAAAACTGTTTGGCTTGCATAATCGGAAATTATATCCGTGGAAGGCTGAAGGTTCCACATTGTGATAAATGTTGACCTGCATGTGTGTGACCTCTGACCTCAATTTGCCTCTTTCGGGTGGTCCTGTGGTTAAAGGTTGAGTCTTGAATAAATGTGCTTATTTTATTTAAGGAGTTACGGCCAAAAAAAAAAAAATGTTTAATTTTTTGATATGTGATAGACCTTTGTGTGCTTCATGGAAACACTCCCGCTTCGATCGGAACGCATACTTTGGTAGTTAACAAGAGGTCAAAGTTTAATTTAATAGCTGTTTGCAATAACATTAGGCGTGTTCATTGTGAATCCTCTGAACTTGGTGAGAATGGTACACTTTGATACCCATAAATTTAACAACAGTAAAGGTCCTTAAGGTCATTTAATGTGACCTAATTTGCAAAATTACCAATTGTTTTTAATATTGTTAAATGCCAGTTAACATTGAATGAATGCAAGCTAGGTGCTCGTAGAGATTTGTCATGGTAATTTTTTGGGTTTCAGTGATCAAACAACATCTATAGACCAGGTCAAAAGGTCCAAGGTCGTTTTAAAAATTTTGCTTATTTTAGGAGTTACAGGCCAAGAAATAACCAAATGCAATTTATTCATACTCGAGATAATGATGGGCATGGATAGTGCATCCTTGTTTCATTAGGTTTTTTTTTTTGTTAGTTAATTATATCCCCACGACGCGTGAGCTTCGGGACATTATGGTTTTGGGCTGTGTCCGCCGGAAACTAAGTTTGTCCCAATCACAAAGTTTGAAAATTCACATAACTTAGCAAATTTGACCTCCGTGACTGAAAGGACCTCCAAATTTTTCGGGAACATTTGACCCCACCCACCGTTCGTTCCAGACTGGACGAAGTTTGGAACGCGCCTAAATTATGCAATTTGACCTCCCATTACCTTGAAATGACCTCCATGTTTTTTTTGGGGGGTGAATTGTTACCCCTACCCACCAAGATTCGTACTCATCGAACAACCTCCAATAGAGGGCAGTCAGACATGGGCCGTATCGCCCACTTTCGAACCCATCCGAGATTTCAATGGTGTGGACATTGCACCAAGTTTTCGTGTCAATCGACAGTGTGTTGGAGAGTTTATCCCTAAAGGCCGAAAGTGTCCGGCGGAGAACTGCGCGCCACAGCCCCAAAACCAGCGCTTACAGCGTCGCTGGGGATATAATTAGTAGGCTATACGTGGATTGCAGATAAGACGGGAAGAACCCCGTTACTGAACTGTTTTCTACAATTCATCCATAATCTTGTGCGTCCTTGTGTAGGAGAACAGAACATTTTTGCATCTATAACGACGTCGAAAAGATAGTGTTATCGCACATCGAACACCCACTCCGTTTCAGCAATTGTGTTGCTTTGTCATATGTCCCTAGATATGTTTTTTTGTGCGCGAAAGAGATTTATTCTGCTGTACACAAAGTTCCCTCCTCTGGGCCATTGGGCCATTGAATCGGAGGAGAATATGGCTATGATTTTGGCCCCCGCAAGCAAAATCGGCCGCAATGTTGAACAAGCTGGCAGCTGCCGCCTAAAGGCATGACAAAGCTACACCTGCCCTCCAAAGACTATTGGGTAGTCAATGCGACCATGACCCAAATTGAAACTGGTAAACTAAGTTAAGAGACGTAACATAAACACACGCAACATTCACTATCTGTCCTCAAAACGGAAAACCGGCAACTTCGCACCCGACAGGAATCGAACCCGGGCGCGAGATCCGAAAACGTTAGTCCTAACCACTACACCATCTTTCGGTCCAGTGATTTTTCTGTGAAATTTCCAATATATTATCGAACTATCGCTCCGAAAGTATCCGCGATGTCTAGATGTGCGAAACGAGACGTTGGAGTTTGTCTACTAAATATGTGTAGTGTATTATTTTTCGGAGAAATGGTTGAAAAGTGATTGTAGATATTCTCAGGACCGTGGCATTTTCAGGACTCAGTGAACGCGGAATCCGAATCCGTTCGTGACCCTATACTTGGCTGTTCGTGTTTGTTGTTGTTTACCAGGGCTATCCGTACCATGACTGTGAGTTTGTGCCCATACCGACTAGTTGTTTAGGTTTGTGAAGGACCGTCAAATGCGGACTGGGCAAGGACTACCCTAGGGCATTTATTACTTGCGTGAGACCGCAGGCAAAGGCACGTAACATTCTATTAGTTTATAAAATATAGCCTATTGCACACAGTTCTTGATGAAGGGGAGCAGGACATCAGGATTCTGTCCCTGTATCGTTTCTTACCGTCAAGAACATTTCGGCGAACACGAGCCGTCTCTGCAACTACTTCGCACTGCCTTGTACAGGCCAGTGAAGGCTGTGATGGTGGAAGCAGCTCTTCTCTGCAAGCTCTCTCATTGACGTCTAACGAGAAATGACTGATTCCTCGACTGCAGCTCTGAGCGATTAGCCACGCCCACTGTCTCTGGGTTTAGGCGAATCAGCTTCCTGTATTTTCGGACTGATCACCGCTATATTGGGTTTTGATTTTATTGGGACCACCTCTGATTGGTAATTGCCACTAAACAGCATTAAATGATTCATGACATTTCGATTCGTTACAAATGGAACTGCTAATCCTAAATAAATTCTAATTTTAAATCGGTTTACTTCGTAAGAACACAGAGACAAACTGTTGAGCCGAGTTGTTCTAACCAACGTCTTTTTCTTTCTCCGACATGACAATGGTCCAATCTTGATTGAAGCTGTTCGGAGCCGTCCGTCGCTCCAATTCTGACGTAACTTGACTAGAATTAAAAATATTACCAAAACTTACAATGCCGCATGCGGATGTCATCGATGCTATTAGACTTTTTGCACCACTGTCACCAGAGACGTTCACGGACTATAACATAACATTCAATTGACTAATTGTATTGAAGCGACTGCGTCAAGGCTACAGGAATGTAACCATTGCACCAAAACGACTACAAACAGCGATTTCATTCGCTCGTAAAAACTGTCGATTTTTGGATATGGATGAATTCTATATCTGCTACATAGACGAAACCAACTCTCGCTTCAATATGACACCTGGTCCTAAAGTTACAAGGGCTAAAGGCTTGATTTTAATACCTTTGGGCGATAGCAAGGGATGTGTGACATGATGACATAATGCTTCTGGGGCTTGATGGTAACATCACATTGAGGCCAAGCATTTTTCATAAAAACCGTTCATGTCATCAAAGGTCATTCGAGGTCAAGAAACTGCCAAATGTTAAAATTTCTGCATCAATTTTAGTGACTGTGTGTTATTATAACTGAAATTTCGGGACATGCTGTATATGATCAAGGTTAATATTTTCAAAAAAAACCGTTATGTCATCTTCAAAGGTCATTCAAGGTCACTTATGGACCAAAAAAACTGTTCAAATAATAACCTTTACTGCAACACGCTCCAGGACTGTACTCTACCTTTTTAAGCATGGTTTATTGTGGGCACCCTAGCCTGAAACAGCCATGATGCGGAAATCACTATTATTATAGCAATGCTTCATAAAAAATGTTTTACTCATTTCAAACCCCCGGGCATGTCATGTCCATTCATCCTAACTAGTTCCCATCTGTGACAGAACAGAAGATTTTCATCCATTGTCAAAAACAAAGTCTTTTTACCTGGAGGGTCACATCAGCCTGTAATAACCTCTCTGGGCCCCCTACAATGGGACCATATAAAGTGTAAACACTCAGTATGTGTTACTTACTCCCAGGACACAAATATTCAAGAATTTGAATGGTGTGGTGGTCTATGGCGCGAGAAGGAAAGGGCATATATTATCAGGAAGAGAAAGAAATATATATTATCTATTGGTAAAATCTATGTGATGGGAGGAAAGAAAGAAATTTCAGCCCTATTTCAAGAATTATTCATTTGCCAAATCAAGATAATTTCTTGATTGCTTGAAATATTGTTCCCAATGGAAAATACTGTTCCCCTCAAAAAATATGTCAGAAGCACCATTAATTAGGTTTCGATGGAGAAAATGATTCATAGAGGCGAAATAGTTTCCCCATGATAGAATATATGTAGTATATGTTCTCATTTGAACAAATAATTGTTTGCCCAAACTAATATGGGTTGACACAACAAATATTTTTTTGCAATGAAAGTTTATTGGTTCTTACAATTTATATTATCAACGTAAAACAAATATTAGTAACGTAGTCTTTGCAACCCTGATATGTTTGCAACAAATATATGTTGGCAACGGAAATTTGTTTGCTCTGCCATAATTATATTATCAACGAAAAAATATAATTATCAACGTAGTCTTAGTTCAGGCGTTTCAGTGATTCATCTTCCACTGGCGAAGCATCACGCCATGCTGCCTTGCACCACGCATACGCGAAAACTACCACAGAAACCTCAACTGTGAACTTGAAGTGATGTGAACGGCATCTACTACTACTAGGCCTTGTAGTAACGGGCCTGAACTGACCCGAGCCCTGAGTGACCAAACAAATGTTTGAGCGGGGGATAGTAGAGCGGTACAGAGTCCTTTGCATGCAACATGTCCCTGGTTCGAATTCCAGCCGACCAGCACCGGCGTTTTTTCCAGAAGTGGCTGTATTGCAGTTCGACTGGCTGTTCCTTTTCCTGGTCTTAGGTTCCTGGTCCTGCTGTTGGGCGGTGGGCTTGGTGATTTCGGGCGGTTGTTTCGGGGGCACTTGCAATAGTCTTCCGTCGGTCGGCTGTGACAGTTCGCGCGACCATCTTCTGCTTCCTCCAGGTTCTTGATAAAGTGGAGTTCACTGATCTCCTTCGGATGGGGACGTAAATTGCGGTCCCGGGAGCTATCATCTGAGCACTAGTCGAGAAGAGAAGGCGAGTTGTCAGCGGTGCCAGCCACGATCAAAAAAAATTCGGTTAGGGTTCCATGATGAGTCAATTGGCTTCCTGAACCCGTAGCAATCAAATCAAATCAAACAGTCGTTTCATATTCCCCCGCTCTCTCGCCGACCGGAACAGGTGAAGGCCAGCTCCTGCTGAATCCCCCTTGGCCTAGTATTATAGTAACAGTAACATTGATTTTGCGGACACTGTTACTGGGAGTGTTAGGGGGGAAGCATTCGGCCTAGGTGCCGGTGGCAGACAACGTTGCAATCCTCCTGTCCTAATGGCCGACTCAATCCAGTTGGACAGCCTCTTCACTGATTGCTGCTGCGTCCACTGATTATTATCCGAGAATTTAATTATTCGAACCGACGTAAATATTTTGTTTATGTGTCCTTTAGTTGTATTGTAACCACTCAGCATGCCCACGACTGTACCCGAAAAACTCCGCCGCGATCGGGCCGCTCGGTATTTGTTTTCTGAGGAAGGTGAATGCAAACTGGATTCCATGAATTTGCACATGTGCTCGGAACCAAGGTTAGAATCGAGTAATATGGCTCAAAGTTCTTGCTCCGTTGCCGCGGTTCTAGTTTCCGTTGAACGCATGGTGAGGGTGTGAAGAGTAATATGTCGGAAATATCAGTTCAATAATATCCCCTAAACAGTGAAATTCTATAGCCCTGGTGCTCAATAATCCTGAGAAAAAAATTACGCAAGCATGCCTCCGGTCATGGTGTTCCAACTCCACAATTTACGACGACAACTCCAGGGAATGATGGAATCACAATCGCGATGCATTTTCATTTCGTTTATTCTGGCCCCTCGCTTTCGTACCAAGCATGCATTCATAATATGCTAACCACATAAAAAATAGTCCTGTGGGTATTGCTATTCCTCATCTCAGATTCTTCCTATATCAGCCCTTGAAATCGGTATCCATATAATAAGAAAGTGGAAAGCCGCGGTTTGCAGGTTTGACGTAATGCCACTCGTACCCTCAGGACAGTACAGAGATTCATGTGCATTTCATGGCTCACGGTTACTATGACATTAAAGCACGGGCTTCTTGTCCCTGAGGCTTCCGGTGTGATAATATATTTTTTTCGTTTGCAAAAATTTTTGACCGCAAATGTATTTTCTGTTGCCAACAAATAATTGTAGCCAAATATCTTTTTTTTGGTTTTTAATATTTTTTCTAGTATCTACAATATTCGTGTTCGGAAAAGTTTCTTGGTCATGGACAATATCTGCAATGGAAATATATTTTTGATTACAAACCATTTGTTAAACACTATATTTATTTTCCTGTACCTATTATTTCCATGGAACGAACATAAATAAGTCTTGCAACATAATTTTTTTTTCTAGGATACATATTTTAGCAAACAAGTTTTCGTTGCTAACCTGGATATTTTGTTGCGTCGAACAAGTAATTTGTTGTAACTTGTAAATGAAATATTTCTACATATCTTTTTCACATCGGGAACTTATTTCTCTTACGAACAATTTTTCCATCGAAACAATATTTGTGCTTCCGAAATATTTTTTGAGGGAAACAATATTTTCCATTGTGAATACATATGTCACCATCCTAAAATATTTCTTGATTTGACATAAATATTTCTTCCTGATAATATATTCCCTTTTCTCGCGCCATAGGTGTCACCTGCAGTAGCCTGTTGTGTGAGATTGGGGGGAGGGAGGGTAACTCCCTTGTATCACTTATATAGTCATAGCTTCAGCCAGTAGGGCCTGCAGGACTCATGAGGGAACAAAGCCTAATTAGATGGCTTATTCCACTCTAGACAGGAGGTGAGAGGGGAGGGTGTGAACTCCCTGGGGAGTTGATGGAAGTAGTAGATGTATAAAAGGGCCATACTCTTTGGTGATATATAAAGGATAAACTTTATTAGATTAGGGTCCATTTTTACATTGTTTGGACAATAACAGTTAAATCTGAGGGAACATTAATCAGTAAAGTATTGTTTTATAATGGGAGAGTTACAGTAGGTAGGATCAAGTGGGTGTGGTGTAGCAATGATGGCAATGAATTGGACATATTTAAGAGGTAGTGGGTTATTAAAGAAACATATGGAAGGCCTTGTAATTGTTTTGCATGGTGATCCTCTAAAAGACGAAAGAATCATGGATTGCGCAACCAGGCGAGTCACTGGGGGCGATCGGCCACCAGATTGGTCAAATTCTTTGGATTGAACACATCGTTCATTGGACTGATGGTCATTAAATGGACACAAACAGCCTTTGTAGTGAATTGCCAAATGCAGTTCCTTGAATTTGTACCATGTTTCTAGAGTGTTGCCTCTTTCACATGTTTTTTTTTTATAAAGAAATCCATTTGAATAGTACAGTCAAATTAGCTGTTGTGTGAACACAATTGCAAAAATGCATCTCTCCCGCACATTGGACTCTTTGAAAACAGAAAATATTGGTCACAATTGGGTGGTTTTGAGAGGCTGCACCAAGTTTAAATCAGGCATTGTGTGGGAATCTTGTGAAATGAAAATTAATTGGATGTTCTTGACCATTCAACACATACTGCACATTGGTCTGCAATGAAATATTTGACACATTTTGTATGGGTTGGGCTTCAGCACCATAGTGCTCTTGTTTGCAACATTTTACACAAAGTACAAATATATTCGAAGAACGACCAATTGGTGGCCACAAAGGCAGTTTTACTCAAATGTCATCCTTGCATGGTGTTTTTCCAGCCTGGTTCACAGATTTTTGAGGCTGTGTCGTATAAATTACCATTACGAGTCAAAATAGAAATCTTGTGGAAAGAATGGCTTCCGACCAGTCACAGTGTTCATTGACCCCTGGGGCATATTGGACTATATTGTCTGTATCCAAGCAGCTCACACCGTGTGTCGGTGTCCCATTCCTCTTTCACTTTAATAGTTTCTTACCTTTGGAATGCTCTGCCTTCCTCCTGTTTTCCTTCTTCTTACAACCTTCAGGCTTGCAACTGTAATGTCAACAAGTTGTCCCAAACTACTCTCTCTTTCACACAATGGCTGATTGTGCCACTTTGTTGCCCTTTGAACTTGACCTTTATGTGGTCAATATGTTCCAGGGGTCAATGACCGACAGTGTGTCCATTTGGTCAACCTCCATCAAAGGGTGACTGTTCAGGGGCCGGCCCATAATACTTCTTTTACCCGAATGTTACTGTTTTGATGATTTTATCGACAATCACATCCGGAATTGTAAACGGCTACGAACACCACCCAGGAACTTCATGACAAAGTTTCAGAAAGATCCAATACACTTGAAAACTGACTGAAAAGATTTTTGACATCTTCATACATAATATCCTATTGTGCCTTCAGTTCATTTGCTTGAACTTCCCTAAGCAAGAAAGATCCCAGGGGTCAATGAAATTGATTCCAAGTTTGGTCAACATCCATCAAAGGATAACCATTTGGGGGCCAGAAGGGCAATTGCTAACAAGTTGGATACTAGATAGATAGTAGAATGACATGCGGATCACAATTAGCTCATAGGCACAGCTGATTTGAGCAGAAAATCACAAGTGCATGGATCGAGGAGAAACCACTGTCGTCCAAAATCTTGCGACTTGTCAGAGAGAAGAACGAATTGGGAGAAAGTGCAGGAAAGTCATGAACTACTTTCCAACGCTCTTGCTATGTGACTTCCCTACTACATCCAGGTCATATTGCATAGGATTAATGAAATGACCTTAGACAATCCTGGCTAAGTTAGTATTGACAGAACCTACTTTGAGAATCTCCTACTTTACTCCTACTTTTCTGATTAATCCTACTTTCCTCCTACTTATGGCAAATTTTCTACCTACTTTTCTCCTTTTTTTTATGGAGCCTGTTGCATGCCTGCTCCAGACTGCCAGATGCGAGAACATGAGTTTGAATCCCCCACACCGATCCTTTACCCGTCGTGCCCTGGGCACGGTGCTTCACCTTCATTGCTCCTCTATTCCCAGGTGTTAAATGGGCACCTGCGAGGAGTTTGAGTACACTGCATTGTATTGCTGCTGCCAGTTACTCTTCTGTGATTAATCAGATCTTCCTTCATTTCACAAACATGAAACCTAATGAAGGCTTTTTAATCAAGCGATTGTAGGTAATCACCAGCAACACCCAGGACGTCGGATCGTTTTGAAAGAGTGGGTGGGGGGACACGTCGAATGCAAATTCACATCTAAGCGGAGCGCCACCATCGTTAGGCGCGAAGCGTAAAAAGAAAATTTCAGATTTTCATAACCCTCCAGATCGACGGAAACGGCATCTGCCAGGCTCAATAGCACCCAACATGTGTGATTTGAGTAAAAGACAGACTAAAAATTTGTCATTGTGCATACTAGATGATTTACCGAGTATCACACATGTATTTTTTTTAAGTTTACCTTTTTCTACTCTGGCTTTGTTTGCGTGGGATCCAGGGTCGTCTATTACCGAACCGGTCTCTGGTGGGATCGAAGGGAACATCCATAAGCGTACACTGGACCACTCCATATTGGGAGCAGAAAATTTGTACCCGAATTTCGCAAATCAGTCATTGGGAACTACTGGCGCGCTTGATGCGCGCGAAAACAAATGCATGTTTTTGCAGGCATTTTCGAAATAAGTCTGCCAAAAATTCAAGCATTTTTTCACTTTGCTCTTTTCCTTCCAAATTTTTCTCGGGATTTTCGCCCAAAGTTTTCATTTCAGAAAAAATTAGGTGGGGGGCAGTCTGCCCCCCACAAGGCTTCTGAAATTAAAGGAGTGAACAAAATGATTCAAGCATTACATCGCATATTTTAGTAGCCTACAACGCCTGGAAGAACAATGGCCATTGCGCCTAACCCTTGAAAAATTAGCACTTTGGCTATTTGATTTACAATTCGAGAACTCGGTCATGACACATGGTAATTCTTTCCAGTCGGCCCCTAGTCTGGTCCAGGTCTTCACCTGGGATCCGCACCGGGAATTAGTGAATTTAAGAAAATTTCCAATGCAGTTATTGTTTGGGGGGGGGGGGGGTTAGACAAAATTGAATCAGTTTAGAGTGCTACAAAATCGGGCATGTGCCTATTGTTATGTCCGAAAATTGGGGGGGGGGACAACGATAATGATTCCCCCACTTTTGAAGTGGGTGGGACAGGTCCCCACCGTCCCCCACCTGTGTGACGCCCATGGCAACACCTACAGTCTAGTTGAGTCCAAGAGATGTTATATGTGGGTGAATGTCCTTCATAGCAGCTATTTCAACATGAACACTGTGAACATATTTTAGCCTATTAGGCCAGAAGGTGATTAAACTCAACCCTCAGGCCCTTGGTTTTGCTTTTCACATTTTGGTAATAGACAAACTGTGCTCACCAATCAGTAAATCGTGAAAACGTGATTTTTCCCCTCAAATGGAATGGGTGTATATGTGTCTCTATTGCATCAAATTGCATCTAGACCTCGTGAAAATCAAAAAATTTTTCCAAAGGGGATGGGGGACACTTTCGCCCCTTACAATAACACCCCTCCGCTTAGACCCGTCCCCCATTGTCCGTCTACAACTTCAGCCCCCCACTCGAAAATTTGTTCCTCTCTACGCACTGGCTACGCCCTACAACTTTTTCTCCTCAGATACTCCTGTCCGGGGGCTATACCGTACATCAGCTTTCCACCAAACCCGTAAACAAATAGGACGGTTTAAACAAGACCCGACCAGGTAGACTTATCAAGTGCACCGATGTCCCATCATCACAGGGGTGCTGAAACGGTACTTAAGAGAACTGCCTAATCCTTGTGATAGCGCTGAAATGATACGACGGTTCTCGCAGCTAATGTGAGATTGGTGAATCGTCTTGTGTACACAAGGACATCTGGGAACTCTCTCAAATTGAAAAGTATTCCCATGTAAAAAAAGTGGGAGGAGTTATTGTTTATTGGATATGCTCTGATTGTGCTTCATATAGTATTGCCCAGTTCCCAATCAAAAATGCAATAAAAAAATGAATTTACCCACATAATGCCTACTGCATGAGCTATCATGGAACCAATGAATGGTTGCGCATCAAAGTCCATTGAAGATGATGTTGTTTGCCCCTCCTAACTCCAGGTGTGATGATATTAAAAAAATGGGGGGAATGTGTAAAATGACTTGAATTAGGTTTTTTGTTTTTTTTTGTTTGGGCAGCGAAAGGCTCAGTACTCGGTCCTCTCATTGAAAAAGAAATTGAAAACATGCCAAAACCTTGTCATGATATGAGAAATACAGCACTAGCTACCTCCCAACAAAGTCAGGACATTTGAAGCGATGTTCGCGCAATACGGAAGCTCAGTCTTTGTTAGCTCGATCATGTCAAATGATGTGACCTTGATGTGACCTCCTCCAATGAATGCATGCATGGTATGCAAGTATGGACTAAACTGATGTGCACTATGTTAATTTCGTTATATTCGAAAACCAATGGTCATGTGACAAATTTCCTCTGAACTAGCACAGGTGAAAAGAGGACATATCAGAACCCCACACCACAAATTTGAAGGTTCCAGCTTGTTGCCTTGCAGACTTGATTCAACTAACTTGTGATGAATTTATGATGTCACAGGGGGACAGTGAGGAGGCCGTCCATAAACTCTGCTGTGTTTATGCTATTACACGATTGGAGAATGGATGGGCTATCATTCACAAATCGAAACAGAAATGCATGTGTACAATTTGACAGAAAGGTACATGGATTTCCATGTTAATTTGTCTTGACAGAAACAGTGTTTTGGCAAGGCCTTGCTTTGCTTTGCTCATCAAAACATTGAATGTGGGGTTACATACACAGCTGTGCCAGCTGGATCAGTTGCTTCAGTTTCTTTGCTGCAACCCTGACTGCGGATTGCAGCAAGAGTGACCTTGATCACCTAATTCCTGACATTAACATTCTCGGGAGGAGAGCAATCGATATTCTAATCATTTTTTAGTCTGTTCAGGCGTTCCCAATTAGGGGGGGAACGGGTACAGGAGGCCAGATTGCTGGACTGGGTTCCAGCGTCTCCAGATCGGCCCACCGGTCCACCCTCACCTACCTGATGGCCCACTTTTCTCGGATCTGTCAGAAGACTGAGAACCAAATTCTGCCCAAACACCTCTGCTTGTTTCTGCACATACGCTGCGGCCACGAGGAACAAGATCTTGTGAGTTTCCCTATTCATTAGTTTAATATTTCTTCATTTTCAATGCTACTATCTCCATCATCATGAATTTTAATTATGTTTTTATTCATTTTTTCCTGTTCTAATACAGCCTGCGCCTCATTCCATTTAAACAGCCGTGATCTGTGTATTAATTAATAGTTTTGATTGCGCAAGCGGTGATTGTATCATTCTCAGAAGCACACTCGGGAATTCACAAAACAAGAAAAACATAACTCGATTTTTCATTTTGGATGCCTGTCTGGACGTCCTCTTGGAATTATTGTAGAAAGTTGGACCATGCACTGAAAGCAAAAAGGATAATGCTCCCAGTCAAGTTATTTTGCAGTTCACAAATTCACGCATGGTCATTGATATATTTGCTATTATAAAGCTGTGCAGGCCTTGCGAAATAAATACCTGGAAATTGAACTCATTCAAAAAACTGGGCCACAAGACTTGCGCCCAGCGAAGGCTGCTAAGCTGTTGCGAGCCTCGTGGTCAGCAAATCCCGCACCTCGCGGTCAGCAAATCCTGCACGGTGTTGTGTGAAGCAGGCTCTAATTGTTAGTCACTCGTCACCTTACAGCCCCCCCCAATCTGGGGCAGACTCAGCAGGAGAATTATTGATATGACACAGTACTCAAATTATTACCAGACTTTTTATTTTTTTTGCAGACACGTCATCCATAACACAGATTCTCACAGGAAGATAGTTCTCACGCTGATCGAGAAGGGGGATGGGGGGTCGTCCATGCACCACCGTCACCGATTCCTCGTAAGGACAATTCAACTCCTAAGGTGTACAAATGCAAGATTGTGCTTCGTCCTCAGTTCCCTGGGTTTTTCTACTGTCGGATGGATGACCAAATACAGACAGTGAATGTCTGCATGGCATTCCAAGTGGCATCCCAGAATCCTTTGAAACTTCTGACTTGGGCTGACACCTTGTTAAGTGGAATGCACAATTTTCCAGCTGTCTTACAAATGAAGAACGTGTCGTCCTTGAGTGTCACAAGTCAACAAAGTTGTCCTTCGTTGTTTCCCATGAAAGAAAGTGAAGGGTTGTACCTCTGTTACGTACGAGGAAGTTCCATGTTGTTGTGAAGCAAGTGACCTCTTTCTCTTGGCCCAAAGCAAGGAAGTGAGCGATCAGCAAATGACCCTTTTCTGTTTTTTGGCAACCTGGTAATAGCACCATGATTCCGGCACAAGGAGCGAAAGACCGCAAGCTCCTACTGGAGGGTTGTTGCTGCTACCCATGATAGAGATTGGGGGGGTGTTTTGACTATGGAGAGCTTTGTGTACAAGGAGGAAAACCTTTGCACTACATTGTTGTGAGGAGCACCAGTAGTAATCAATAAGAACTGGTCATTGGTGTAAAAGAATCATACTTACATGATTTACAATGAGACTAGCTGTCATCGAAAGTGTATGTGTATAGCTAACTGACTTGCCTCTTGAGAGCATCGTGCAAAAATGACCCTCATAGTAATGAGTGATGGTCGACAGATCTCACTATACTCACAGCTTGAATTGTAATACCTGGACTGAATATGACCTTTGGAGTGGGTTTATTGTTGACACAAATCTTTACACCAGCCACCAGAAACGAGAAGGAGATTCTAGATGAGCTATTTGAGCTCTGTACCTATTTATCCATCCATCTGTCTATCTATCCATCAATCCATCCATCAAATTGGTCTGTCGGTCCATCCGCCGTACGTCCCTCGTTCTTTCTGTCGATCAATCCACCAGTCCCCATTTGTCGTCGTCCGTCCATCGGATAGTAGCCCATACCAACCACAGGGAAGGGAGGGATCTCAGCTGGAGGCCTTTTATACATATATATCCATGGTTGATAGATATCTCACTATACCTATATGTGTTCCCTCTCATCTGCGCCTCGCCAGCCAAGAATGATTCTGCTCCAATAGAAACAACCTCAAATGGTGAATCAAAATTGATAGAAGACGCCGAGTGGTACTGGGGTAATATATCCAGGTACGTAGCTATCGGTCTTAAAGCTCTTTGTGTGTAAATATATTATGAGCGTAGGATTAAGAGCTTCACTAGATATGGCTAGGAACAGTTTATAATCAGGTTGGGGTTGTGGCTCCTCGAGGCATTAGTCTAGGATCTTGGGTCTTCTCCATACAAAAAGTGACTAAATGGAGAACTGCAGTTACAGCGGAACCCTGGAGACTCTGAAGTGAGACCAAGTACTCTTGCCCTTTGCAGCTGCAAGGTACAGCCACCCAGGGGAATAGTCTAGTGCACTGCTGGAATTCGAACCAGGAATGCGGTTTGTTCATTTGTCATTGATATCACTCTTGCAATTGTTCGCCACCAAATTCTTCCCAAATTCCTGTTTCCTCCCCACTGTCAGAAAACATGTTTCAAGTCAGTTTGTGGTTAATGTCTTCCAGTCCCAATTTTTTTCTGGAAGGCAAAAGCGTCACTGCAGGGTGTTGTGACAAAAACTGCCCGGTTCCAGGGGTTAATCACATGAGGATTATATATCTTCGTACATATCCTTCCTCGCTCACACGGCCTCGTCACTGGCAGTAGACTACGGGGGGTGGCAGTCCCAACATGAGATGCTCAGTAGAGCCTGATGTCACCGCTGTGAGTGTACGCACAGGGTATTTTGTTTGACCCCCCCCCCAGTTCCAAGTTATTTTTTGAGGAGGCAGAGGTGGGGGCATGTCAAAGCACTTCCAGGGCTCAAGGGGCCAAGCGTGTAATACATCATATGTAATGGCAACAATGTAGATGGTAGCTGTGGAACCACAGTGAAATAGACATGCAATGCAAAAGCAATATGCAAAGCTCAGCTGAAAAAAAAAGTTCTCGACCATCATTAATATCTATAACACTACACCTAAATGGCATGGGCACAAATGAAAAGGGAAAGATCAAGAATTCACTGAATTGATGTGGTTCCAGAGAGTGATGAAGCTATAAGATGTTTTATCTCTGCTGTATCTATAGCAGTGGGCGTAGTTAAGGTCCGAGACACTATAGTCTCTCTCAAGTTGAGGAAACATCCCTAGTCCTCCCTTTTAGGGGCAGGTCCCAGCTACAAACAGGCTGGGGATGCTTATGGCTGTCATTTGAGCCACCACATATGACTTCGTGCTGTAGCATATCACCACGTCATCGGAGCACAACATGTGACCAGGTGTGCGTACAAATATTTTCGTTCTGGAAATATCCACCTGTTGGTGTAGTACCAAGTTGCGAGGAAGTGGGTGTTTGCGTAGGTCACTTAGGCATATTTCTTCTACAGCTTTCCAGTGACCCTGTGTGTCTCAGATTGTTTTTACCCAGGTAAGTGCTCTGTCGAGAGGACAAGTATAATTCCTCTATATCCAATTGGTTTTTTCCTCTTCTCAGAGAGGCGGAACGAGAGCTCCGTGATATGCCAGACGGAACGTTCCTGGTGAGAGATGCTGCCAACAAAGCAGACAGGGGACTATTTTACCCTCACGCTAAGGTACGTGTATCGGAAACATCTTGGCTAGATCACTAGATGGTTGTCAAAGATCAATACTACGGACGGCCTATACATTACTATGGTATGCTACTGCGTCATCATCAATATTAAACAATGATTATCTTCATGCTTATATAGTACTTCCTGTCTCACCCGAACAACGTCAGTAAGAGACTGTTGTGTGTGTCCCACTGTTCTAGATTTCTCCACCCCCCCCCCCCCCCCCCCCCCCCCCCCCCCCTAAACGGTAGACTGGGTGTGATGAAATTTTGTGTGGTGGTAACAGAGTTCGGTGAACATGATCTGATAGAGTTTTAGCAACAAAGTCAATAATTAAGTTGGGGGATCAACCTATGTTATTAATTATTTTCGAGCCGTAGCAAGATAACGGAAGAGCTGTAGGTGCTATGGTGATTTGGTTGGCACATAGGTACAGGATATAAGCTAGATGAACTGATTGGATTGTCAGCATAAAGCATGCTAATTAAGTAATAGTATTTCCTTAAATTTATGTGTCATTTAGAAGTTGAATGTGGGTACCTACGGTCCCAAAATTTCTTGACACAGATTTAGGGTCCCTGGAGGTCATTCAATTGTGTCCAATTGCATAATTCTTGAACTCACTTGTCTATGTTTTAGACAATTATTGAACCTGAAGTGAATACGAGTCTAACACTTCCAGGTGGAGTAGAAGGACCAGAAATGGTTGGACAGCCTTGCTGAAGCATCTAGGTGCCCAGTTACAGCAGCTTGAAACATCTCAAATCCCAGGACCACGAGCAAATCTATCATTATGGGGAAGGAGATCCCAGTCCCTGTTGGTCTCCGGAACAACAGGGAAAACTTATAGCAGTACTTACCTTCTGCAACAAGGTGGAGAAATCCAACTGTTTACTGGTAGTATCCCAAACTGGTGGTTGGTCTTGGGGGGGGGGGGCACTGTTACCATGGGAGCGATATGCAAAAGGTCCGGGTTCAAGCCCCCGTTCTCTATGCATCCTACACCCTCTTGGTTTGACCTAATCAAGAAGCTCTTCTGCATCAGGGACTATTGACGAAAAGCTGTACATGATGATTGTGATAATTTGGGGACTTTGGGATATGAAATTATCTTTAACTGTAAGATTGGAACGTTATGAGAATGGGCTCTTTGTTGTGAGAGGGGGGGGGGGATTGAATGGACGAATCCACTGTTTTGCATGTAGGGACATTAACCAATGTTTCTGTATCAGGGGCAAGTTCTGATTGATCAAGCACCTGTTTCATCACCTCCTACCTCAAAAACACCCGGAAGGGGGAATCAACAAGCTGATCAAGATCTACCACAAGCGTGGCTCCCTACGGCTTCACGGAACCCCTCCAATGTCCACCACTCGGTGGTGGTGGAGGCTTCCAATCAAGCGCACTCTCAGGTAGCACGCGTCCCTCCAAACAGTACAACGAGAAACTGGACGTGAAGCTCATCCACTCAGTCTCCAGAAGGAGGTGGGTTTTATTTTTGAGGCAGACGACAGTTGTCTGTTTAGTTACAATAGCGTCATCACTGTATTTTGTGTTTAGTGTTTGCTAGATAGTCCCCCTGAACAAGTTCCACCAAGAGCTGTATGTTTTATATAGTCCCCCTGAACAAAGTTCACACCAAAACTGTATGTTTCTTCGCGAAGGTGATTTGTGGAGATAGTACAGTGTTGAGTATGGTTGGGACATGCAGACTGACGTTTTGTACAACAACTAAATTGGCGCAGAATTGCTCCTACGCTTCATACAAAGAACACGGCCATATTCAATGCATCAAGAGCTGGATATTGTGGTCCGCTGATCTTGACGGAAACCGAAATCAGTTTTAAAAAAAACTCAGAAACAGGTATAGCTATAACTGTGCGCATATGTGTTTTGTGTGCCCTGTGTTTGTGCTACTTTAAACACCCAGGACAGGAAAGGCGCCTCCAGCCATGGGTATCTCCTGTCTATTTTCTCGTAGATTCAAGTTTTTGAGAGAGTGTACTTGTGGGAAAGGGGGCACATTGGCTGGGTGGAACCGGCAGAAACGATATACTGCTATGATGCTTTTTATGTGTTATAATGTTGGAGACATGGCAAAATGTGCAGGGACAAAGACTAGTGTAGCATTTGCAAGTTTCCGTCTGCCGTTGAAAAACCCACCACCCCCACATTAAGTTACCACCAAAGCTCAAGCCCGAACAAGAATATGTGGAGACGGCATCAATCAACAGGACCTTGCAAAGACTTCCTTATTCCCTGGACCTGGACCTAGGCCGTGTTGATGTTATGTTCCCTGTGTCTATCATAATGTGTCTCTTAATGGTAAATATACTTGTGTTACATATTGATAACCCCTAGCGATTAGCGCGAAGAGCCTCATAGCCACAGCTTAAAGGAGAAGAACAATAAATACCTGGAGAAGACGGGGAAATGAGCAACTACTATGAGGACCACACCAACTGTCTGCAGGTAGGTTAGGGCGGCGAGGGGGGGGGGGGTGCAACAAAGGCTTGGCGGGTTGCAGATCAGCTGCAAGCACAACTCATCTGTGGCTGGTTTCAACCAATCGTGATCTAATCTTGTCATCTGTCTGCTCTATCTGGTTTGTTAGTTTGCCCCCCAAATGTTTCACCTTTTGACAGATCTTTATCTGACTTGAATATGCAACGTTCATTAAGTCCTGGGGCATGCTCAAGAAATTAAAGGGCAAGGTCAGAGGTCATTGGAAGGGCATTATGCCATTAGGGGTGGAAATCACAACATGCATTTTTATTGGCATACAACAGATCGTTATTGAAGGTCTCCTGTGAATCTGTGGTCAAACAGCTGAGAAAGTATTGAGCCCCCTGTGCATTATTATTTTTCAGAGTTAATGAAGCTGGACTCAAGTTTATAATCCTTGACCTTCCAATATTGAGATCAAGGTCATTAAAGGGGTCACAATAGCCACCATGGTAAAATGGCAAATTCTTGTCTCCATTATGGGTGATGTGCAGACTGTATCTTCTACCACACAAATCATCATATTTTTATTTTGAAATTATGCTTATCATGCTTGCTTCTCAGAGCTTTTTGCAGATTCATTTTACAAAGACCACTTTAAAATCATGTTAAAATAAGTATTACAGGCATGATTGCACCGTGATGAATTTTTACTACATAGAGGCTGACAGATCCGAGCTCTGCGTCCGCGCTGGTAGTGAAAGTTTGCTCGGGAACTATTGCTGCTGTTTGGTTGGCCGCAAGAGTTCCATGGACTGTGTTCCAACTCCATGACTCTGCATTACCTATCCAGATGCACGTTTGCCTAAGGAACGGCTGATGTTGTGCTGCTCAAGCTACACTTGACGTGGTTAACCTGGGGCAACAGGAATCCTGATCGATGTTATTAAATCACATCACAGGGCTCCCAGCTATTACTACGTCATGGAAAAGTCATGGAATTGGAAGAAGATGCTTTGAATTCCTGGGAAAATCAACGGATTTATTTGGCCTAAGACAGACACGGGAAGAATTTGACTGGCTAGGTGGATTTCCATGCTGTCCGGACTGGAAATATAAGTAAATGTTTTCATCATGGAATATCATGGAATTTTTTTTTTTTTTTTTTTTTTTTTTTTTAGTCTCCGGATGCTGGACCCTGATCATCAGTAATAGGCTGCACAAGCAGTGGTTTCTGTGTGACGACCTTTCAATCATGGTTGTTACTGGCCAAGTTAATTTTGTAGGCTCATCTGACCACACCTTGTCGTTTGGTTCCGCTGCAATAACCAAAATTGTTTCTTTCTCCACAGGATCAAGAAAGAGGCAGGCATGGTTAGCTTTCACAGAGACAGTCAAGGTGTTTGAGGAACAGATAGAATTACATCAGCAGCATCACAATAACTGCCTCGGCAGCGACATCGATGTGAGATCCGAGTCAATCTGGTATCATTCAGGCATTGCCATTGTACTTCCAATGACGGATCAAGGTTTTTGAGTAACAGATTGGAGCTCTGTCGGCCGAGAGGATCTTCTTTTGCTGTGTAATAGTGAAGAAGAAATGGTCATGAGCAGGGGGACTTCAGTGAGAATGAAGAAAAAAAAAAAGGTGGCAAAACCTTTTCAACGATGGGAAAGTCTGCTCACACTCAGGGGCCCAAACAGGAACCTGGCTACCGCTAAAATCCACCCTTGTTCATCAGCTTGAAGTGTTCATGGAGTATGGAAACTGTATATATAGGGACAAACCCCATTTTGAATACAATGTTCTATGTGGAGTTATTGGCCTTCAAACTTTGGTTTATTATGCAGAGAAACGGTGGCAGAATCCCAATTGTGCCGCATGACATCACCTTGGAGAGCCGAAAGTTATGTTAAGTATTTCATTGTTTCATTGGTTGAATGAGTTCAACATTTAGAAGAAGTATGTCTTTCTTTTGCCAAGTAGCCATCAAAAATTATACCAACCCACTACAGCATCCTCCCCATAGCTGAATGCTTGTTGAAGGGAAAATAATGTCTGAATTTCAAAGGGAAACAAAGAATGTTTGCAATGGTTGTGTAAGTATGAAATCATTCATTATCGTATGATGGGAGGATGCGTTTTGATTTCAAATTCACATGCACACACTTCAAAGGCATTCGTAACTCTGTCGCGGAAGTCGTATGAACTTTGGGGTTTGGACGGACACATTTAGTTTAGTTATCACTAATAGAATTAGTCTTTATAATTCATCTGCAGTTGTCCTTTAAACCTATTCCGTGTCTCTCTAATCACCCCCTCACAGGCTACTACAGAACTTCAAGATCCTGCAAGACAGAACTGGAGGAGATGCCGGTCGAGCAGGCGGCCATGGAGGCCGAGATACAGGAGGAGGTGAAGACAAACAGGGAGAGGGACCGGAAGATGAACAGCATCAAACCTCAGATCATGGAACTGAAGAAGAGCAGGGATGAAGTCATACAGTGAGTCAGAGCAGTGGTCAGCATGGGAAGGGGGGGGGGGGGCTGGAGTAATGACACAAAGGGTGAAGGGGGGGCATGGATCTGGAGAAGAGCAGGGATAAAGTCATACAGTGAGTCAAATCAGTGGTCAGTGGGTGGGGGTGGGGGGGGTCGCTAGAGTGA
This sequence comes from Sclerodactyla briareus, assembly GCA_026419785.1. NCBI lineage: Eukaryota > Metazoa > Echinodermata > Holothuroidea > Dendrochirotida > Sclerodactylidae > Sclerodactyla > Sclerodactyla briareus. Next base: position 95,516 of record JAODTK010005243.1, on the reverse strand, counting down.
TGGCACAAAGGGTGGGGGATCATGGAGAAATGCAGGATGAGGTCATACAGTGAGTCAAATCAGTGGTCAGTGGGTGGGGGATCCCACTAGAGTAATGGCACAAAGGGTAGGGGATCTGGAGAATGCAGGGATGAAGTCATACAGTGAGTCAGATCAGTGGTCAGTGGGGGGGGGTGGGGGATGTCACTAGAGTAATTGCACAAAAGGTGGGGGATCATGGATCTGGAGAAGAGCAGGGATGAAGTCATACAATGAGTCAAATCAGTGGTCAGTGGGTGGGGGATCCCACTAGAGTGATGGCACGAAGGGTGGGGGATCTGGAGAAATGCAGGGATGAAGTCATACAGTGAGTCAGAGCAGTGGTCAGCATGGGAAGGGGGGGGGGGGGGGCTGGAGTAATGACACAAAGGGTGAGGGGGGCGTGGATCTGGAGAGGAGCAGGGATGAAGTCATACAGTGAGTCAGATCAGTGGTCAGCAGAAGGGGGGGGTCCGGCTGGAGCAATGGCACAAAGGAGAGGGGGGCCATGGTTTAAGGGGGGCATGGATCTGGAGAAGAGCAGGGATGAAGTCATACAGTGAGTCAGATCAGTGGTCAGTGGGTGGGGGTGGGGGGGGTCGCTAGAGTGATGGCACAAAGGGTGGGGGATCATGGATCTGGAGAAGAGCAGGGATGAAGTCATACAGTGAGTCAGAACAGCGGTCAATAGGGAGGGCGTCTTGCTAAAGCACTGGCACAAAGGGTGAGGGGGACATGGAACTGAAGAGTAGCAGGGAGTAAGTCATACAGTGAGTCAGATCAGTGGTCAGTGGGGGGGGGTGGGGGGTCCACCAGGTAATGGCCCAGAGGGTGGGGGATCATGGATCTGGAGACGAGCAGGGATGAAGTCATACAGTGAGTCAGAACAGCGGTCAATAGGGAGGGAGTGTGCTAAAGCACTGGCTACAAAGGTGGTGAGGGGGACATGGAAGTGAGAAGTAGCAGGGATGTAAGTCATACCATTGAGTCAGATCATGTGGTCAGGGGGGGGGGGGTGGGGGTTCCCACAAGAGTAATGGCACAAAGGGTGATAGGATCATGGATTTTTGAAGGGAAGAGCAGGGATTGAAATACAAGGAGTCTGTCAGTGGGGGAGGGGGGGGGGGGGGGGGTGGTGGGGGGGGGGGGATGGAGTAATGACACAAAGGCGTTTGAGGGGGTGCGTTGGATCTGGAGAGGAGCAGGGATGAAGTCATACAGTGAGTCAGATCAGTGGTCAGCAGAAGGGGGTGGGGTCCGGCTGGAGCATGGGCCAAGATGGGGGGCATGGAATGAAAGCGACAGGCATGAAGTCATACGTGAGTAGGGTCAGTGGGTCAGGGGGGGGGGGTCCATGCTAGAGTTATGGCCCAGAGGGTGGGGGATCAGGGATTGGAGAAGAAGCAGGGGATGAAGTCATACAGGAGTCAGAACAGCGGTCAATAGGGAGGGCGTCTTGCTAAAGCACTGGCACAAAGGGGGAGGGGACATGGACTGAAGGTAGCAGGGGTAAAGGCATACAGTGAGTCAATCGTGGTCAGTGGGGGGGGGGGGGGTGGGGGTCCACCGAGTAGTAATGGCACAAAGGGTGAAGGATCATGGATCTGAGGGAGAGAAGGGATGTGTTGAAAAAAAAAAAAAAAAAAAAAAAAAAAAAAAAAAAAAAAAAAAAAATACAAGGAGTGTGCATCAGTGGGGAGAGGGGGGGGGGCATGCATTTGGAGAAGAGCAAGGCTTGAAGTCATACAGGAGTTAGAAATCAGCGAGCAGTGGGGGGTTGAGGATCCCACTGTAGGAATGGCACAAGGTGGGGGGATCAGGGATGGAGAAAGAAGAAAAGGGATGAAATACAAGGAGTCTGATACTATAGTCAGCGTTGGGGGGGGGGGGGGTTCTGCTAGAGTAATGGACCAAAGGGTGAGGGGAATGATCTGGAGAAGAGCAGGGAGGAAGTCATACAGGAGTAAGAACGCGGTATAGGATCGGTGCGTCTTGCTAAAGCACTGGCACAAAGGTGTGAGGGGGACAGGAACTGAAGAGAGTTAGCAGGGAGTAAGTCATACAGTGAGTCAGATCAGTGGTCAGTGGGGGGGGGGTGGGGGTCCCACCAGCGAATGGCACAAAGGGTGAAGGATCATGGATCTGAAGGGAAGAGCAGGGATTGAAATACAAGGAGTGATCAGTGGGGGAAGGGGGGGGGGGCATGCATTTGGAGAAGAGCAAGGATGAAGTCAACAGGAGTAGATCACGTCAGTGGGGGGGGAGGATCCCACTGTAGTAGTATGGCACAAAGGTGGGGGATCATGGATCTGTAGAAGAACAAGTGGATGAAATACACAAGGCCGCTGATCCGTATTCAACAGTGGGGGGGGGGGTTCTCTAGAGTAATGCCCACAAAGGGTGGGGGGGAATGCACTGGACGAGAGAGCAGCAGGGATGACTGCATACAGTGAGTGCATATCAGTGGTCAGTGTGGGGTGGGGGGGTCTGCCTAGAAGTAATGGCACAAAGGGTGGGGGATCATGGATCTGCAATCTGCTCAGAAATGGACACAAAAGACACCAAAGAAAAAAGCTGAAGAGAGCATCACAGAGTGAAGACCCATATTTACATTTCAGCCCCTGGAGAAATAGTTTATGCTCTACTGAAATTGCGTAGTGTATATTCTGTATGTATGTATATAGAATGTAGTATATATCTCGTGCTACTGCATATGGACAAGTTAAAGAAAACGTTTCCTCTTTCAGAAGCTTGTTGTGAAGGGAGTGAAACAGGATCGCTTGTACGAGGACCTCAAGCAGGGCAAAATGTGAGTAGAATTTGAGCATGGTTCATGCCTTTATTCTAGAGAATCTGCATTTGCAGGCTGTCCTGTGCGAACAAGCAGGATGATTCTACGCGCTGTCATTGACAGGGCAGTCAACATGCAGGTTATTGCCACTTCATGGTTCGAGGGGTCAAACATGGTCGAGACAGTGGTTCAAGATCGGGGCCCAGGACCCCTGGCAGGACTACCCTGGCAGCAGCCAGAGACTGAAAAGGTCATGGAACAGGCCACACCATTCATGGCATGTCATGTCAGCTTTCAGTATAAAAAAAGTTTTTGCATATAAACATTAAGTGGCAGGGTTCAGGAGATAGAATAAAGACCGTGTCAGGATTTCACCCATGGGGGCGGACAAGCATAAACGGATGACTACAGATTATTAGTGAAATGATTTTTTTGTATACTGATCCGCGACACCAGAATCCAAATGTCACTGAAGATATCCTCAAATTGAACTCCAAGATGACCCTATTCTGGAAAAGAATATAAAAATGAAAACTCAAATGAGAATTACCTCTCAGAGACCTGGTGATAATATATCAAAGTCATGTTGGGACCAAGGGCCAGATTCTGAATGGTTTCGAAACTACTATCCAGAACAAGACCAAACATCAAGCTCTTTCGCCCAAAGGGCTCTTCTCTAATTGGGAAGTTGTCAGAGAAGGAGAGGTTGGACCCATCTCTCCTCAAACAGAGGAGATACCACCAAATATGATGAGGCGGTGTGGAAAGAACTGTGTTACAACGACGGATTCATCGTAATAGCATGGCTAAGTAAGGCCTACATTACGTTGTGTGGCTGTAGTGTAGGCTAGCGCGCACTTGCAGTGTAAAAGTGATCCGGCCATAAATGGACAGTCCAAAAATACATGGGGGACACACTCATTCAAGAATTGATTTGTGGTGTCTGACAGTGTAAAAACAGGTTCTTCTGAGAGCAATTCTGAGAAAAATTGCACCAATTTGGGGAAGTCACCCGATTTCTAGCTATTTGTTCGCCATTGTGTGTATGGTTTGGGTTTTTTCGCTCAAATTCTTCCAGCGAGTGGTTTATATGCCCCTAAATTGAGTTTACATGCCCCTAAATAGAGTTTACGAATACAATAGTACAACTGCACACAACATCTGGTACACGTAAGGGTTAACCGTTTGGACATGGAAAAAAAAGCAGGGAAACACTGTTTCAAGAATCTTTCTGTGGTTGCCTAGAGTCCGCACTTTACCATGGCGACTCATGGTTTGCCCCAGATCTCCTGTATAATTCAAGCGTCTGGGTACATACAGTTGCTGATCCCTAGTGAAGCAATGCCATGGTGGTGACAACCAGGAGTCGTACAATCCCACTTTGAATTGGTGGTGAAACAAAAACAACCGTCTGCCAGTGTACCCTATCCCTATGACCTTTGACACTGTATTATTTATAAACCAATCGAGTAAACCGTAAAAACAGCTATGTCGCGCTGCCCTGATCAATAAACCTCAGGTCCTGTATTGTCACATCATAATGACCATTCGGTTCCAGATGTGTGGAGACCTTGCGCCCAGAGCCGCTCCCGCACAGCGACCAGGAGCTCTGCGGTCACAGACTCGTCCCGGGACGATGCCGAGAGGATGCTGCAGGGCAAGGCCAAGGGGACGTTTCCGATACGCAAGGCCACGGCTTGGGGGGGTTTTGATTTGTTCGCCGTGGTGTAAGTATCTCTATTCTGATCTTGGCTAATGAGCATTGGGGGAAAAAATGCATGAGTTTCTTGTGCTTGCCTGCCCACATTCGCTAAGTTTGCAGTTTTGGGGAACATTCTGAATATATGATACGATACGATACGCCTTTGTGTTATTACGCTTCCACCTGAAAGTGCCTCAGAAAATCCTGTGTCAGTAATTGTTTAGTTTGCCAGCTTGCATTCGCAAAGGTTGCTATTTGTGGGAACGTTCCTGATATATGATACCACACTCCTCATATGAGGCAGGCTGTGAGAATTTCTGCTTAAAAGCAATCTACACTGGTCATTTTTTTTTGTCTGGGGTTCTCCAAAAGTTGTCGATCAGTAGTTAACGTTGACTCGCCATGGATCGAAATAAATAATTTTGCAAAACTTCGTACAGGTGAAGAAGAGGGCAATCTTTAGAGTTGCGAATCTTCTTGGCCTCCTAGAACATTTGAGACTATTCAGTCATTTTGAATCTCCAAATATCTCACTAGTTGCAAATAGTAGGAAATTATCAAAATATGACTGAAAATAAGTTTGTTTTCACAAAAAGTCACATTTTGCAGTAATTCAGCATAATCGCTGGGAAAATGTTATGTTTTGATACCCTTTAACTCGTTTTGATATTTGAACTTTCGTCCTCCCAATCTCCAAATACATTAAAATACAAGACATTTGCAAAATTCGAGTATTTCCTCGTAAAATTTCCTTTCTCGTATTTTTACATGATTGCCTGGGGAAACAGTTGTAATTTGTGCATTTTTACTTATTTTTACAAAATTTGAAATCATTCAGCCATTGGAATCTATCTGTCTTCGGCGGCTGTTCGTGTGTCAACAATTGCTTTTGGCCCCCAAACCGAATTTGATGGAATTTGACCAAACTGGGACACAATGTTATTGATCACTAGAGGAAATGTTGGGGCTGTATGAATGTCAAGGTCAAAGGTCATTGGAGGCGGGGCACGATACGTAGGTAACAGTTGTATGTAATTGCCCTTTGGCCCCCAAACAGTCATCTTGCTGGTTGTTGATCAAATTTGGACACAATCTTTATTGACCCATGAGACATTTTTGACCTTGTGAAGGTCGAAGGTCCATTAAAGGAGCACTACATTGTGTAAAATTTCAAAATGGGATCTTTTCCGGCAAAGGACATTCAGTTTCTCGAAACTGTCATAATTTTTGGATGTGCTCTTTTCAGCCTGTTTGCAGTTTTTGGACACAACGTCATATAGTGCCATAATAGTTAAAACAGTAACATCTGATGAAAAGAAGCATTACAGACCCCAAAACAGTAATTTTTTATGATTCGACAAACCATGAACCCAATGTTCATTGACCTCTGGGACATCTTTGACCTTATGTGAGAAGTGTGAAGAGTATTGGTCGTTTGAGAGTGCTGTTGAATTAATATGAATATGCTTAATTGAATGAGGACCAAATTATCAGGATTTTTAGCGTTGACACTCAGTGAAAATGGAGGAGCACTCGAAATCTGAATTAACACTGAAATCAGATTCACAGGTGCTCTGTTCTGTGGGGAAGTAGGACCCAAAATGAATAAAGTAGTTTATATTGTATAAAGGGTTTGAACCCGAAACGCCGGAATAAGTTTATAAATATTTTCACCGCATCTTCTACACTTTCAAACTTTTTCCTATATATATTATATTATAGATATTATAGTTAAAGATACGGTATACGTTATAAGTCGGTTATAGAATATAGCATTGAGCACTTTTCCTTGTTTTTTACTGTCAGGAACCGTTCTGGTCATATTATATATATATATATATATATATATATATATATATATATATATGAGACAACATACATGTAGTCAGCAAGCAATTATTTTTTATTAAAATCATCTTATAACTATTTAACTGTCATTATATGGGTGTTCGAGTTCTGTTAAAAACCTGCTCTAGTGAATACACTTGTGCGTTTGATATTTTGCTGTCACTGTACCCTAATAATGGAAGAGTCCATGAAGTCAATGTTAAGAAGAGAAGCATTTTTAGAGCACAACATCAGCACACAGGCCTTCTCAACACTGACAACATTCTCCAACAACGACTCAACTCTCATTTGAAAATCTCTCAAACTGTGACCTTAAAAGTCATGCACTTTTCCACTCACACCTAGTTATCAATCACTTCCCCGTTTCCTGACATTCGAATCCCATCTACTCACCAAAATTAGCGCAAACCTGTGCCGTCCCAATGATGAATAGGGGTATTTCATGCATTTTCTCCTTATTGCCTCATTAACTCGCTCAGGGCTAGCAATTCGGTGGTGAGCCACTGCAAGATCAACGGCACAGGACGGGGTTCGCTTGCGGAAGCCCCTACAACTGTAATCGACGCTGACCGAGCTCGTTCATCGCCTACCAGGCAGAACTCGCTGGCCCAGCACAACGAGAAGCTCGACACGGCCCTGCTGAACCCCTTCTATGCGCCACAGCCCTGCACGACAGCTTTAGGGTAGATACCGTGTACATAAATATGAATGAACTTTCTGTACATGGGTGCATCGAGGATTTCTATTTTCGTGGGGTCAGACACATTTGAACACTCTAGTCATGGTACATGAAGTTCCAGGGTTAGCTTTTTTTCACTAAATTGTACATTGCTTTGGTTCGTATAGCGATTAGAGATTACTCGTCACTCCAGCCTAACTTCTTGGTGTGGATGTAATGGAGTTGATATTGCTAGTCACTCCAGCCTAACTGCTTGTTTGGGATTGTAATGAGAAGTCTGATATTGTAGTCACTCCAGCTAACTCTTTGTTTGGATTGTAATGAGAAGTCTGAATATTGCTTAGTTAATCCGCATAACTTCTTGGTTTGATGTAATGAGAAGTCTGATATTGCTAGTCCTCCAGCCTACTCCTTGTGTGGATGATGTAATGGAAGTCTGATACTGCCTGCTAGTCAATCAGCTAACTTCTTGGTGTGCGAGGGAATGAGGAGTCTGATATTGTAGTGCACTCAGCGTAATTCTTGGTGTGGATATAAGGAGAAGTCTGATATTGTAGTCACTCCAGCCTAACTTCTGGTGGGATGTAATGAGGAGTCTGATATTGTAGTCACTCCGCCTAACTCTTGTGTGGATGTAATGAGGAGTCGAATTGCTAGTCAACCAGCATAACTTCGTGTTGTTGGATGTAATGAGAGTCTGGTATCCATGGGAGGGGAGGTAGTCGTTTTAGCAACCATTGGTGTACCTCGCTAGCTCACCTAAGACCTGTCAAGGTATACTTGAAAGGAACATAGCCATGATGAGATATCGTAAGTGAGCTGGAAAAGATATTCCAACCAAAGCATCTTATTGGGAGACACAAAAATTCTCCTGAACTGCGTATTCATTCATTCTTCACATGCCACTTATCACACATGCACCACCAGGCTTCATGCATTCAAAATCAAATCATAGTGACTCAATGTGGCCTCCTCTGCTGATAATCCACTGGTAAATGTTGTGCATTCTCTGATTGATTCATTTGTAACTCTCCTTGGAGGGCTAGCAATTCAGATGGTGTTTCCACTGCCATGATAAACAGCACGCCAACAGTTTCGGCTTTGGCAGAGCCTACAACCTGTACCAGGACGATGACGAGATCGTCATCGCCGACCAACAGAACTCACTGGCCCAGCACAACGAGAAAATTGACACGGCCCTACTCTACCCCTTCTATGGCACTCAGGCCCAGAGAGCTTCTACGTGTAGATAATCTAATGTACATAAATTCATTTGAACATGGGTGGCATTGAGGATTCTCTTTGCCATGGGTGGGATATGTTCAAAACGGCCTTTAAATGGCTACAGGGACTTCAGGGTTGAGCTTGGCCATTTTTAGTGTGGATTCTTGTTCCTATCCATTCTGTAGCCTAAGTCGTGTTTTATTTGTTCTTCTGCAGAACACCAACCTAGTGTGGGCTAGCACTGCATAATGAATAACATACTGAGTTAATCTCATGTAGCTAACCCCCGAGGCGCAGCGTTGCTAAGAGAATAACCTAACAGAACGTTAATCCTCATGTAGCATATGACGCCAGCACTGCATAGGGAATAACATTGATGTCAATCTCATGTAGCTATATGAGGCTAGCACTGCGTAGGGAATAACATACCTGAACGTCATCTCAATGTAACACCTGAGTGCTGCACTAAGCAAGAGAATGACATACGAGGTTAATCTCATGTTGGCCATATGAGGTAGAAACTGTCATACTGTGGAATACTACTGACGTTAGTCCATTCCACACCCCTTTTGGCGCATGAACGACTGATCGCCTGACTCTCTTCTCCATCTCTTTCTCCTCATAACGTGCTAAGATCAAGGCCTGCTGGGCAATGAGACAACTCGTCTCATGACTTTTCGGATATCCTTCTAACAGCGCCAACCCCCCCCCCCCTCCAAGAAAAAAAAAAATCTAGCCAACGACGCATCCCAGGATTTGAACATTATATTGATTATTATGAACATTGCAATTGATATTGCAAAGACACTTCAGACACTGGAGTAAGAATAATCCAGATGAAATGTGATTTTTCCACAGCAGCATTCCACTCAATCAGTGTGTAACCATGCTCTTTGACATTATTCCTTGTCTTCCTACAACCTCCAAGAACTATATCTGTTCGCAGCAGCAGTGGTGTGCATTGTTAGAATGCTGTTAATGTGGAACATATGCCATGACAGTGGACCCACTACAGAGCATCCACTTGCCTAACAGAGCACCCATTTTTAAAGCTCATTCAGCCTTTGAAATATTCGAGAAAATGAGCACAGTGATATTGAAAATGAATGCCACTGTTTGATACCTTATATGGTATGATATTTTGGAGAAAAATAGTGATCAGTTCGCAAACTTTAAAAAAGCCAGCTGGCCATAACATGTATTTTTGTTTTGCCACAGGGACCTATTCCACGGAATTAAGAGACTTCAACAGATTTATTTTTTCAATTGTAGTTTTTATACAGTCAATACAATAGATTACACAGTATGGGTTAGTTGTGGTGGAAATGAGGTAATGAAATAACGGCTGAATGGAACCTTAACAAGATCACTTGTACAATAGTTGAATAGTGACTTGGCTCACGTCCACAACAAATATCTGCGCAAAGTAGAAGGTTATGATGGTAATGGGTATAATTAACAGTGGTATACAAACAAGGGCCAAACAGATTGTGAGAAGATGTTGAACTGATGAGTTTGTGTTAGTTTTTAGTTGCAATGCAGATTTTCGAAGGAGGCCTGTATGCTCTCTTCTGCCTAACTCGTGCTGTATGGGGATTTAGTATCTCTTAATTGTTACAGGCAAAAATATATTAAAAGAAGGAGAAATTTATTTTCTACATTGGAGCCAAGAAAAAAGCAGGAAGTTTATGGTTTTGTATGATTGGTCAGGAGTTGAGGATTATCAACTCCCATGGAATTGGGTTAAGATAGCCGCTCTTCTTAATGATATGCCAATACAGTGTAATGTTAATTGCGAAGTTTTAACATTCTTTTCATACATACATAATCCTTCTATAGATTTGTATTACATTTGAAAAAAAAAAAATATCATGCTGAGGGTCAAGTGTGTAGGGTTGGCTTTACCTGCAGAACAATCAATACATTGAATAATCTAGCAGGACATACATGGCTTTGTCTGAAGCAGCCATGTGATATATCGGGGACATAGAAGCCCGGGCCGACGTGAACGTCTCATCAAAATTCCTGTTCACCATAATGATTTATCGGCTTGGACCTCATAATGTGACACCCATCCGGATGGTGGGCTCGTACAACCACTATTGGGGAAAGCTTTCTGAGTGCCTAAGACCACAGGCATGGGCTGTGATAAGTGAAAAATTGCAGGTCACACATGAGTTGCAAATGGGCCTAACAAAAGTTTTCACAGGGGGGAACTTCATGTCTGTTATAGTTTAAATGGCCTATCAAAAGTTTTTTCAGAGGGGGAAACTTGGAGGTAATTGTATGTATAGTTCGAAAGATTGAACCGGGGAGGAACATACTGGTTTTGCAAAAATTGGTAGCAGCAAGAATTCTGATGGCCAGTGTGTGTTGTCTGGCAGGCCGGGCACTCCTAAGGAGTGTGAAAAAAACATAATCGTGGGTACTCCACTTATATGTAGATGGTGAAAAGATATGGAGCGATAGAGCCTAGCTGTGAAGAAAGCTGCTTCATTGAGGAAGGGGGATGAAAGGGGTGCTATAACATCCTCCCCTGCCAGTCATGGAGTGGTGGGGGCGTGGGCTGTATTCACCACCTCCAATCCCAATGAAATGGAAAATTGTAGGCCCCCCCCTCTCTTATTTGCTGTGGCGAGTTGCGTGTCCAAGGAACATCTTTAACTGAAAAATACTATTAAAAGTGCAAACCATTCATGATTGGTGCTTGTCTCAGTCAAATTTCCTCTTCCCCTTGTTAAGAACCAGTCGTAATATGGTGATGGGGGTAGGGGAGCTTGAATATTTAGGCAGCTAGGTAGCCGTATATTCATGTGGCAATGATTTAGTCCTGATGTTATTTCAGTTCTTCAGTAAATAGGCTTCCAGTGATAAAATTTGCATCTGGTTGGTTTAGAATGAGGGGAAGGGAACATTCATTCTAGCTGCAAAGTGCATTTTGCTTGCTCAATGTTTATATCATGGTGCATCGATGGCTAATAATTACAGTAAGTATAATTATCTTTTACTAGATCTTGTGAGAAATAGCAGAAGGAGATCTAATTTTGGGGCACTTGGCAGGCAGGAGATAGTAATGCCAAAATTGCTGCCTGGACATCTTCATGGATTTGGCAATATTTGGGTAAAATTAAACTTGTGCTTCTAGGCCGACGACTTGTTTATATACTGTGCATGGCTGTCATGGATTCTGTGTGTGTGTGCGGTCGGCAAGTGCTAGCTCATAGTGCCTTTCCACTGAATATTAATCCGCAGTATGGGAGTGTTTCGTCCGATATCGAGTACTCACTGTATCGGTCAATGAGTTGCAGGGTTATCGGTCAGTGATCTGCAGGGTTATTGGTCAATGATCTGCAGGGTTATTGGTCAATGATCTGCAGGGTTATTGGTCAATGATCTGCAGGGTTATTAGTCAATGATCTGCAGGTTATCCGCCAATGATCTGCAGGGTTATCGGTCAATGATCTGACAGGGTTATCGGTCAATGATTTGCAGGGGTATTCGGTCAGTGACGCAGGGTTATCGGTCAATGATCTGCAGGGTTATTGGTCAATGATCTGCAGGGTTATTGGTCAATGATCTGCAGGGTTATTGGTCAATGATCTGCAGGGTTATTGGTCAATGATCTGCAGGGTTATTGGTCAATGATCTGCAGGGTTATCGGTCAATGATCTGCAGGGTTATTGGTCGCGATCTGTTAGGGTTCGGTCAATGATCTGCAGGGTTATCGGTCATGATCTGCCGGGTATCAGTCAAATGACTCTGCAGGTATGGTCACGATCTGCAGGTTATTGGTCATGATATGCAGGGATGTATAGGTCAAGATCTGCAGGTTATAGGTCAAGAATCGCAGGGGTTACGTAGCTAATATTAGCCTCTACTTGCTGGCTCAAATAGAGGCACAAATTTTCAGGATTGATTTTTACATTGTAGGGAGAAAATTTAGATGGAATGGAAGGATTATCATTTGATGCCTCATTGTAGTCAAATTATTGAATCATCTGTTTAATTATGCAAGAATTGATCGGCCCATTATGTTTATTTCTATTAGCTGTCTATTTTAAGGGAGGGTTTAATAAACTACGCGCTGGTGGCCTAAATGGTTAAAAAGTCAAGCTTGTAAACCGAGTGGGTTGTGGGTTCGAGTCTGTGTTGATCTTTGAGCAAGGTGCACTATCGTGATCACTCCACTCGACCCAGGTTGTGAATGGGTACCCTGTGAGGTAACCCATAGCATTGTGCGTAGGTAGATGCACCACCTAGGGGGGGTCCCCCAGCAGAACGGTTCATGTGGCCAGGTGCAAACAGCGAGGGTTGTGCACTATAGTGCGGGTGGACCAAGTTGCCAAATGAGCAGGGCTATGATTGAGGGGAATGCCTTTCGTATGTGTTTCCACACATGTGAGGCACTTTGAAAATCTTAAAAAAAAAAAAAAAAACATTTGCTAGCTTTTCGTAAATTTACGCTTTGGACGGGGGGGGTAATGTGCATTTCAGAATTATAGAAGCTTGATGACAGAGAGCTATATAGGGGCAAGGGGAACTGGCTGCCTGACGGATATCAATTAACTGCCACAACTAAATGGACATATGATTGTAAGGTCGACATACTCCGATGCAGCAAACCTTCTGAATATCGTTTTGGCCGAATCTAGGACGGGGTAATGACCCCACACTGCACATTGCCTCTCAAATAAACCTTGTGAGCACTGCATGTGGCAGCATTTGGTATTTTTGCAGAGGCCAAACAAAGGATTCCATAGTTTCCTTGCCTCAACAGTGTAAGCGCAGTCATAATACCAAGCAACTGGTAGATTGGGGTGTCGTAGAAACCTAAACCGCCTCTACTGCAGGACGGCGACAGATCTGCCCGTGGTTGAAAGCCCGTCGCAGACGTCCCGTAATATATTGTACTCAAACTATGAACATATGCGTGAGTAATCGTCAAAAAAAAAAGGTGGGTCGTACCTATCTGTAAGCAACCTATGTACGCACTTTGATGGGGACGCACCTCTCAGTCCCTTAGATGACTCAAATATTTTCTTGAAATGACCTATTAGTAGCCTATAATAGGGTCTTCCCTATATCCTACCATTATTCAAGTGAAATGTCACACCCTAGAGGTCAGCTTTGTGACTGACCAATCTGGGAAATGATGCAAATTGAAATATCTTTAGATTTGTCAATGACCCACAATCGAATACCATGCACGGGGTTCAGGGTGCGTCATGCAATTGAAAAGTGGCCAATCGTGTCTGGGTAGGGTTTTGCGCCGAGGCTGAAGCCCACCCTTGGCCAGAATCCGATCATCTTGCCGGGCTTATGATTTAATCCATACATGGGCTGTAGGATGATATGCTCATGCTATTCTTTCTGATGAGAAAGAAGGAAAGTGCGACTTTTTTTTGGGCTAAAGATATTCTAACATTGTGTATTTCCTTGGCAGCTATGTGAGTAAACTATTCAATTGAGGCTCTTGTAGTGTGGCATTGTCATGGACTGAGGCTAGAGAAGTTTTCCCCCCTAAAATAATTATGTAGTTACCCCACTCCCATTCCCCTCTGATTAAGGGAAGGGTTTGAGGTCACCCAGAGACATATTGATTTTTCTATTACTGCGAAGGGATTTTGTTATTCATTGGCAAACAGCTTTATTATTATACTATTTTTGGGTATTTATAGGTGCAGAATACATAATCATGTCAACAAACTGCATCATGAAAATAAAGATTAGGAAAAAAGATTGATTCTTAGCTTTTTTCTTCTTCCAACCAGTTAATTTGTGATGAAAAGGGAGGAATAACGGTTGTTGTCTTGTATGAACATAGGTTTAGGAATAACTTCGCGTTCACTTGCCGGTGGTGTGCGTATGTATGTGTGTATGTGTGTCCACTTTCTTGTTAGCAGGATTCCTCCAAAACGGTTAGAACGACGACTTCTATGCACTTTTGTATGGTGTATCGGGGTTGGGTGAACACGAGCGGATTAGATTTAGGGTAATTACCATATTTCATGTAATTATTTTTTTAAGCTGTTAGCAAGATTGAGGATGAACCGTAGGTTGCTATCGGATTTTTGGCACCTAGGGTTTTGTGCAGGATGCAGGATATGAGGTGGATAAAATGATTAGATTTTCAGTGTTAAAATATGCTGATATGAGGTGTCTAATTAGACACAATTTATACAAAATTTCGTCGGATTCGGATTTCATGAAACTTAATGAATATGGCCTACCTCTAGTCCAGGAACTTTCCACAAAGATGTAGGTTGTGGGTGTAGATTTTGTGGGGTCATTGGAGCTCATAACCATGTGTCTAATTTGCATAATTTATGGAAAAAAAAAAGTTGGTTGGATTTTCATGAAACTTGATTTGGTATGTTTACCCTTGGTTCCAGATCTTCATCATGGATAAGGGGTCAATGAAGGTCATTCAAGTGTCTAATTTGCATAATTTATGCATAGTTTTGAATGAAGTTTGCCAGATTTCATGAAACTTTGCGGGTATGGCTTACCTTCACTTTGGTCCTGGAGGTCAATTCAGTGCATCTATTTTGCATAATTGATTCCAAAATTCCACGTTTGGTTTGTTTTTCTTGAAGCTTGATGAGTATGGTACCTTCAGTCCCAAATTGTCAACATTGTTCCAGTCACTTGGAGTTATAAAACGTGTATAATTTGCTTCATTTATGCAAATGTTCAAGTTTGTTTGATCTCCATGAATGGAAACGGATTAGGTGTAGTTCACCATTGTTTGGGGAATTTGGCGTTCTGAGATTTAAAATTAGGAAAATGGGTCAAGGAAAGTTCAGTATTGTGTCAATAATTTGGATACTTTTACGCCCTTGGTAGACATGGTCAACCAGTAGTCCTTATGGAATTTGAAATTAGTAGAGTTATTCTGTTTCTGGGAAATGTTAATCTGAAAGCAACATGGAATGCCTATAAATGTTTTGCATGGTGACTGATGGAAGAAACCATGACGTGCAACCAGGCTCATAACCTGGGGCGATTCGCCCTTGTTTTTTGACTGAGTACGGAAATGTACAAATGCGTGGATTTAACACCTGTGGTCAATTTCTCTGTTTGGGCTCCCACCATTCATTTATTTAGCGCCACCCAGATATAATACTAGTGTCAGTCGTTTTGGATTAGGCATTCTTTTCCTCTGCCAACAATTTATTTAACCTGACCTGGGCTGACTGAATGTTGACTTGTACACGGACGTACTAATAAAACATTCCCAGCGACACTCATTCTCAATTATAGATTTCGTCTATATGAAACAATGGCAAATACAGCCAGGGACGCTAGAAAGAAAAAACAAGGAATGTTTATTGAGCTAGTGACCAAAAAAAAAAAATTAACAAAAGATATACAAAGAAAATAACAAAACCAAAATGGCCAAATATACACAATCAAAATGACAAAGTGACTTTTTTTTTTTTTTTTTTTTTTACTCACATTTGCCGGACAAGGACCCTACCTATACGAGGCCGGCAAGGGTGAGGACCTGGATATATCGCACGAATTGTCAGCGGCGAAACCTTAACCAGTACACGAACAAAGGCGCATGCCTCTTTTGCGGTTTACTAATGTGAAGGAAGGGGGGGACTTACACGCGACGGACCAACTTAATTCACAAATTGGCCTACCCCACATTTTGCCTGTTTCCTATCCTCATGCTGAGGCCAAGCGACAAAGAAGGAAAGGCAACAAGGCCCATTTTAAAGTCTTGGTATGACCGACCGGGATTCGAACCGGCCCCTACCGGTGGGAGAAAGCGGACGCTTCTACCAATGGGCTAACCACTAGTACTACGTAAAAATCACAATGTTAATAGGTATTTTTCATAAGAGTGCTAGTTTTTACGCGGTGAACGTATTAGCAAGAGTCGGTTTATCCTAATTCATTAGGAGGAAATGTCTCTCCAAGTTTATGAAGCAGTAGGTATTTTTTAGTTAAAAGCAGTAGTTATTTTTCAGAAAAAATGTGCTGTATGTTGTATTTAGAGCGGTGTTTCCCGACAGAAATACAAGAAAAGAAAATACATTATTTTCTAGTACGGAGGCCTCTGATGGAAATATCAGACCCGAGGATAAATGATTTGTTCCTCTAAAAATAGAGGGAAGATATTCTGAATGTAGCGAAGATAAAACAACACATCTTGAAAATATGTATATAAACAAATTGTGAGGATTCTCAAAAATAACCCTCAGGGACATTAAGTGGACCATAATCAGGTGTTGTTGTACGTATATAGTTGATGTCTTCGAGTAAAAGTAGTGATTGTCTCGAGCAGGGCTGGTGCTGTGGCCTCCTCTGAAGCCAAACTGGACAATGATCATAGAAAAAGAAAATGCTATTGTAATCAGAATGAACGCATTGCGCTTTCGATGACCCTCTCCAGAGCTATGCTCGCTAAGTAGGGAGAACTTTAGAACTTGGGAGAATCGGGGTAACCTCAGTGGGTAAGAACAAGATGTTAAAGAATAACAGAGAATCGGTACAATAACATGGGGAGGAGACGGATGAATTGCCAGACTATGGGAAAAAAAAAAAAAAAAAAAAAAAAACATCATACCAGGGGACTTGGAGAGGTACCTTGAGAGAGTGGTTAGAGAGTAACCTCATTAAAATTTCATCTTAGTATTGGAGACAAAAAACATAGTGGTGAGGGGAAAAAACAACTTGGCAATAAACTGCATTGATTTGGGTCAGTAACTCAGTGGTACAAGTAATGTTTGCTGAGTAAGCTCACTGCCAATTTACCAAAAAAAAATAGGCGTTAAACGACATCGGCTGAGATCACGAGCATCAGTAAGAGTAGATTGTCATAATGGGTTTGGCTAACTTCCATTATTGGAATTACCTTCCCTTATTAGCAGGTCAGTAAGGAAGGCCAAAGTCTTTACGAACGGAATGCTGCCTCTCGTGGAATACTACGCTTGTAGTAGGAGATTAGAATACTATAAACCTTTTCAATATTATATTTGTAATCTTCAAACGTGCCTTCCTCTCGCGGTGGGTTCGGCTAAATATATTTGAACGGAACGTGTTATTCTTCCGGCGAATTGAAGATTTAATGCCAGGGGTTATCCATGGCTTGTGATTGGCTTTCTTGCGAGAGACCTTCTGGCAGGAAGCAGGCATCTGAATAAGAACGATCTCAGAAATAAATATATTGTAAGCAGAATTAGAGTTCCGCCTGCGCTATGCAAAGGAGTTTTTAAGTTGAAAAGTTTGCCTCCATGAACAAATTTAGCGAAGTTGTTGCATTGGTGCTATCGCTGCGAACAATCGGTCTATCAACAGAACCAATTGTTTGATGTTAATGTTATTGAGGATACAAAAACTTGGTAGGTGATCACTGATGTCACAGTAGAGATTGCCAGCAGTGACTGATAGCTTGAGCAGCGGGATGAGATGGATGGTGAACAAAAATATGATCAATGAGCGTGAACGAATGATCAGTAACTTGGTACTTGGTAGTAGAGATACTGGCCAACGCTCCCACGAGGAGCAAGCCTAGTAGGGAATGTGATAATAGGGAAAAAGTATCGCATCTGTAGTGTTATTTGATAAGATCTATATTCAGGTCCCCTGCAAAGATACACGCATCGCGGGGAGAAACAGACGATAATGCACTTTGGAGGGCGTCAGTGAAATGGCGAATAGCCTCTTTAAGGTGCCTGCAGCAAACAATGAACTTGTACTGCTTGCCACCGACACTGATGTCAAGCCATAAATCCGCGACCTGGAAAAGGGCAATTACAACTGAGGCTTTTCGCCAAATCACATTTTCTTGAACATTGATATGAAATAGTGAAATCCCATTGGCCGTAGCCAGAGGGGGCCACCGTGGGGCCATGCCCCCCCCCCCCCAATTGAAATTAACCAAAAATTTATTTTTTCAATTTTTCACTTGTGGACAACAACATTGGCACTTATGCGGTCTCGGCTTTCCTCCATTTGCTAGTCAGATCGGCTCGAATCGAATTTCTCCTCTGGACAGCCCTAATTTTTTTGGTCAATATCCAAACAGTGTGCAAAAAATTTTTCGCGCTTAGCGCGCAGTAGTAGTGCCGTTATATATTCACGATTTTTCACCCATTTTGAGTGCGGCAAGTTTCTTTAAGATCATAGAAGACATTGGCAATCGAGGGGGGTGCGTATAGATACCCCTCCAAAACATTCGTCATTATGTTGCACTAGCTAGCCCTACCAGTTCGGGCAAAAAACAGTGGCAAAATGATGATGAAACAACCCCTCCAGAAATATTGACCCCCGTACGCCCATAGGGGGATATCATAGATGATATCCAAGCAATGCGCCAAAAAAAATGCGTGCTTCTTGCGCAGTAGTAGCCGTGGGTTTGTTGTCTGCTTTTGATACAAACCGATAATAACTTTTTTTAGACTATTGCAATTGTGATCCTGTGCCTATTAGCTCCTGGTACATCACTGGCCAGCTGAAAGCATGGCCATAAGAGGAGGGAGCGTAGACACCCCCTCAAATTTATACCAAGACAGTTGATCCATTCGTCCAAAATGAGGGAGCCGAAAAGGATAAAAATTGAGGACGAATATACAGGCAGAAAATTATTAAAATTCAGACAAAGGCGAAATTCAGGAGGAATTTTCAATCGAAACAAGCAAATTTTTCCGCGCGTTACGCGCGCGCGGTAGTACTTGTCCATCATGCGGCCGTCAAGATTTTAGGGGGATTTTCTTCCCCCCCCACCCACGCCCCAGAAACGGAAGAGGCCTGGACGCCTTGATCTGAAGCCACGTGAAAATAGAAAAATTTGACCACTTCTCATGAACGAGGAGTTTTTGTATAGGGAAAAATGAATTCAAATGATGCAAAGTGAACCAGATTCATTGAGGTCCTAAATGCCAAAAAAAAAAAAATCCAAAGGGGAGGGGGACACCCCTTAGATCCCTCCCCCATGCCAAACCCCAATCAAAATGCCTGGCTACGCCGTTGTGAAATCATGCCTATGGAATATACCGACACCACCACTTTGGGTCTGCGGCGGTAATAATTAGGTAATACATTATAAACGTTTTTTTGGATGTGGCAGCGCCAAATTTCCGATAACATAATAACATCGGATTTACATTTAAGGGCACTTGAGAAACGCAGGTAGTTCATTTATATGCTTCGGCAAACTTCTGATATCAAGATGAAACACAGAATAAGACCCTTTTAGTATACGACATGGTGAAAGGATTTTCGCTATAGTAATTACATGAGAAAGTCATATCACCATTAATGTGTTCCACGTGAGATTCAATGTCCTTGGCAACGGAAGGAGGATGTAGCAGTCAGAGTAGTTGCCATGCAGTAGGCTGTTCAATTGGCCATTACCGAGAGCGGCGAATGGGGGACAAATGGCTTGCTATTTGTGACGGTTGGAATTGTAGGAATCAGTTGTTAGCCTCCTATGCCAAGCCAGTAATGTCCAATAATAGATTATAAACCTGGTCTTTCGAAGATAAACCAGGTTTATCAATTGATAAACCTGGTTTATCGGTTGATAAACCTGGTTTATCGGTTGATAAACCAGGTTTTTCATCGCCCTATGCCCAATAATTTGATAATCCAGGTCAATCAAGTGATAAACCAGGTTATCACCCGAGAAAACTGGGGTTTATCCGCGATATACAATGTTGTTGTTTAAAAAATCTGGTTTATCAAACGATGACCAGGTTTATAAAATTGAAAAACCTGGGTTCATCGAATAACTAGGCACTTAGCATTGTTTATCACTTGATAAAACCTGGTTTATCGGTTGATAAACCTGGATTATCGGTTGATAAACCTGGTTTATCAACGAGAAACCTGGATTATCAAAGCCAAATGCTCATTGGGTCCGAAAAAACCAGTTTTATCGGTCGATAAACCTGGTATAATCAAATTAATTTTGAGAAACCCGATTTTTCGATTTGATAAACCAGGTTTATCAACCGACAAACCTGGTTTATCAAGCCAAATGCTCAATAATTCGATAAACCTGGTTTATAACCGATAAACCTGGATAAAGTTGATAAACCTGGTTTATCAATCGATAAACCTGGTTTATCAAGCCAAATGCCCAATAATTTGATAATCCAGGTTTATCAAGTGAGTCGAGAACTACTTAGCCGTCGCTATAACTCGGGTGTATGGTAAAGCAGTCTAGGTATATCAACCAGATTACCGTCTCGGTCGGTAGCCAAGCTCAACTAATTCGAGAACATGGTTTATCGGTTGATAAACCAGGTTTATCAATTGATAAACCTGGTTTATCGGTTGATAAACCAGGTTTATCAATTGATAAACCTGGTTTATCGGTTGATAAACCTGGTTTATCGGTTGATAAACCTGGTTTATCGGTTGATAAACCTGGTTTATCGGTTGATAAACCAGGTTTATCAATTGATAAACCTGGTTTATCGGTTGATAAACCAGGTTTATCACCAATGACCTGGTTATCGGTTGAGAAACCTGGTTGATCGTCGAAAAAAACGAAAATAGTTCAACGCATTCGACAAACCAGTGTTAAATCGGTCGAATTAAAACCAGGTTTTTCATCGCCCTATGCCCAATAATTTGATAATCCAGGTCAATCAAGTGATAAACCAGGTTTATCAACCGACAAACCTGGTTTATCAAGGTGTAATGTGATAAACCTGGTTTGTCGACTGATAAACCTGGTTTATCAAACCTATTGAGCATTCGGCTTTGATAAACCAGGTTTCTCGATTGAATAAACCTGTTTTTACAATTGATGAACCAGGTTTTTTCGGTTGATAAACCAGTTTATCGAATTTTGGGGCATTTGGCTTGCCCTAGCCTCCCCTGAACGTCGATCAGGCAGCAGCTTGTTATACCGTTGGCTTGTACCGTTACAGTACACTTTTATCTCCAGTTATGTCCTCTAGCATCACATAATAACGGCGCGTATCGAGAGATTTGTCGGGGGGAGGGTTGATGTCCGGAAGAAGCCAAGTGAATGGCGTCGCCCTCATAAATGGTCCTCACCCTCCCTAACTGGCCAATAAGTAAAACTTTTGGGCCCCTAGACACATCTGTGGCAACATTTGCTAAATACCAGCTGTCAAAACCTCTACTGAACTGCAAAAAAATCTGGTTTTTGTGATAAAAATTATTGATCACTTGCGTCATGGAGGGGTTCAGACCCCCCCCCCGTACCGGTCGGTACGGCCACTGAGCTCTGGCTAAAAGGGTGAACAGCCTCAATATACCACTGGTAAATTTCAATCTCAGTATATCTTTCCCAACAAAACATTTGAAGGGGGTTGGCGTAATGGAGAATCTCGTTCGTCTGTGTGCACACTCCATTGTGACCTACTTTGACCTCATTTAATAATAATAAACTAAAGCATGCTTACAAGCGCATTCCGTCAAACGACCCCTGCGCAGTACGAATAGAGGAAATAACCTAGAAATATACATACCATACTGAATCTAGATAATCATGTGGTGAAAAGGTAAGCCTTGAGAACCTCTTAATCGATGGAGTGAGTTAGGATTGCTGAGGCATCCTGCTAAACAATACAATTTAACAGTTAGTCACAGCGGTTGTTGTCAAGCAGGGCGTCGAACGAACCGCGGGGGGGGGATGGGGTCGCCAGCCCCCCAGTGAAAAATGTGGATGGGCGAAAGGGCCTTTCCGCCCCCCCCTCGACAGGTCCGAAACCTTTTGTGATTTTCAAATAGCATTTGTCATTCATGCTTTCCCCACTTTTCCTCATTTTCAGTCCGATTGCTGCATTTTTGTTTCTGCTGAAATAGTCCAATTTCGAATCAATTCCAACAATGATGGCAAAATTTTCGCCGGGCTTCGCGCGCAATGGTGAGCATTATATTGTTTGCCTGTATTGTTAAGTATGATATTGGGCTTTTTTCTCTAACTAGTATACCCGTGGACTGCATATTTACAAATAATCCTGGATAATCTGCTGCAGGCGTGGAACATAGGACGATGAAAGCAACGTCGCCCCTTCCCAGCCTCCATTTCGGAGCAGAGCAGTTTACCACGCATGGTCCAAATGAGAGAAGCCGACTAGAATATGAAAAAACGAGAGCGAGAGTTTAGGCAAAATCAATCAAATTTCTAAATTCCGGCCAGGGGAGGCGATCGTAGTTTTTTAATAAATATCACTGATTTTTTTAGTAACCGTCCCCCGTAAACTGCAATGAATTTCGAGCGCCTTCATGATATTCGGGCAATCTTTTTTTTAGAGATTTGCTTCGAAAGAAACATGAACGGGAAAAGGAAATCTATATATACCCTGGGTAATCCAGAATGCAACTAAAACACTGGAGTGCCTTGATGCATGCTTCCTGAAAGTGTGATTTCGACTCAGCTTCCAAAGAAAGGCACTTAACTGCACTTAGTGCTCAGCACATTTTTGGCAGAGAAAAAAACACAAGATCAGAGCCCGCAATCCATCTAAGGCCCCAGACATGCAGACATTTTTCAAAGTGGGGAAAGGGGGATTTTTGGCAGTCCCCAACATATCAGCTTTAGGCAAACTCCCGAAATTGGAACTTACTCCTCCGGGTATCATTCAGTTTGGGCAGGGACAGATCAAAATCCAGAGTACAAATTGTCAAATCGCATGAGTCTACGGACTGTGAAAATGCCAAAATTATTTCTGGACTAAGTTTTTGTTTGGAGTGACATAATCACCAAATTGCATGAAAGGCCCTTGAATATGTAAAAATTCTTAAAGTGAGGCAAAGTCGGGATTTGGCGGTCCCCTTAAAGGTTGAGATTCACCAACTTTCCAAAGAAGGTTCCTTACCCCCTCGATTTTGGCATAAAAAACTACAATATTCAGAGAGCAAATCCTCCTCTAAGGACATGTGAAAATTTCACGATCATTTCTCTACTAAGTGAGTGTTTTGGAGTGGCTACTATATTGCCAACCAAATTGCATCTGAGTCACAGAAAATGCAAAATCTTCCCAAAGTGGGGGTGGACTTCGGTAGTTCCCCTAAAGGTTAGGTGTAGCCCAACTCCCAAAGAAGGAACTCACTGCTCTCGATTTGGCAGAAAAAGTCGCAAGATTCAGAGCAGCAAATAGCTTCTAAAACATTCAAAAATGCAAAATTAATTTGGAAGGAAGCGAGTGTTTTGGGGTCCTATATTGCACACCAAACTGCATCTAAGCCACCTGAAAATGCAAAATTTTCTCAAAGTGGGAGAGGGGGGGCTTTGTTTCCCCGAAAGGTGAAGAATTAAACCACATCCCAAAGAAGGACGATGTAGCCTCGATTGGCAGCAAACATCACAAGGTTCAAAGCATCAAACCGCATCTAACGACATGTGAGAGATGCACAATTCGTTATGGAAAGAATTGTGTTTCGGAGTCTTATGTTGCACCAAATTGCATCTCAGCCACCTGAAAATGCAAAAATTTCCCAAAGTGGGATAGGGGAACTCGGCGGTCCCGGAAAGGTGAGATTTAGACCACCTCAACGAGGAAACTCACTGCCCTCAATTTGGCAGAAAAAATCACAAGATTCATAGCAGCCAAATTGCATTTAAGACATGTGAAATTGACAAAAACTATTTCTGGAAGGAAGCAATTGGTTTGGAGTGCTATAATGCACCAAATTGCATCTAAGTCATCTGAAAATGCAAATTTCTCCAAAGGGGGGGGGGACCACCAATCCCCCTTATTAGACACTCTACCCCAGATCCGTCACCCAACTCCAGCACCCCACTCAAAAATACGATCTCACGCCACTGGTGTAAAGTCGTGTACGTCTGGCCTTGCAGTCCTACAGCTATATAGTTGTGGAGCTTTCAGCCCAGAAATGCAAACCAGTTCATGACGCGCGCGCGCACACAACACACACACACACACACACACCACACACAAACACGAAAGAAAAAAATCTACAAGACATGTGTCACCGAGTAGGCCTACAGCCCAGGCGCGTACCGAAGGATGATTTGTCTGGGGGGGGGGGGTTGAGGTCGGACCCCCAGGGATAGTTGCGCCCTCATCTATGGCCTTCACCCTCCCTATTGGCAAATAATTGTACAATTTATGGGCCCATAGACACCTGCTGATGCAAATATATGCTCAATAACAGCTGAAAAACTTCTACGGAACTGCAAAAAAAATAGTTTTTGGTTCAGAATTTATGGTCACTTTGGTCATTGGAGGGGTTCTGCCCCCACCCCTGTGGATACGGCCACTGCCTACACCCCCTTACTAGGCTGAATGTGTAGGGATGACACGACCATATGCATAGTGCAGCGGTGTGTTTAAATTCTAAAAATGTAGGGCCTTACACACCTGTTATGTAGAGTCTATACATATTTTTGGAAAAGTGTTACCGGTGCAGTACCGTTATTACAGTATTAGCAAAGAAGGTTGTGTCAGTTTTGCACAGCCATTCTTCACGGATTAGTGGCCCGTGAAGTGAGGTCAGTCAATTGTCTTCGGTCTCGATTTGTACAATTTTTTGCCATCTCAAACCGTAATCGACCATCCCACAGCATCGCTTGTCTCGAATTATCCAGAGCCATCGAAATGGAGAAGCCACGGTATAGGATCCAGGGGCTATTTTGAACAATTCTGGGATTTTTCTTTGCGAATTTTACATACTAAAAATGTTTTAGTCACGTTTTAGTCATGGGTCGCTGAGAGATGGGTTCCAGACAATACCCACTCCCCACGCCAGAAACTTTCCTCCTTAGATACGTGCTGCAGTTGCAACATTATTCCTGATAAACCCCATAAACGTCCGATGGCATAAAGCGACCCGTTCTTGTAGGTGATTCCCCGAAGGTGTCCGTTTTATCATTCCAACGCATTGGCTCTTCCAGCAGACGGCCCCGCGTTCCGTGGGACCCTATCGTTACCAGTGCGATGACCTTATACCAAAACCGAGTAACCCAGATCCTTGACCCTGTCTCGATTGTATCCGCCAGCTCGCAGCACCATCGCTGGCTCAGCTCCGGGTCGTATCGCTTTGTGCCCAGCTCCGCCTCAAGGACGCCCTCTATAATGTCCCTGACCTCGTGTGGGGGGATGCGCTGGTCGGGGCGGCCACTTTGTAGTCCTCACCGCGGGCTGATGGCGCGAGGTGGACCCCTGGTAGACGCCACGGCCTGCTCCTGATCCATTGACACAGTCGCTGGTGGACGCGGACACCTTCCTGCCGCAACTTGGGCCATCTTGGATAAAAGTTATTTATGGTCAACCGTTTTGTTTTTCCGGATGCTAATAACCCAGGGTAACAAGTAATACTATACTTAGTAGGTTAAAAATTACAAGCATTAAAACGTCATAGGTGATACATAGGCCCCCCAAAGGTAATAAATATAAAACCAGGGCTAAATTAGAGCCTCTCGGGTTAGGCGTATATGGCGCAGATTCAGTCGTCAACTTTTTTTGTATTCCTCGAGAAACCATTTTGTTCTTAAAAACTGTGACCACTGGATGAACCGCAAGATGCGTTGCAGGTAACACGCAGCTGATGCGTCCTTGCTTAAAAAATGCGAAAAAAGAATTCCAACTTCAAACGCAAGAAATGATCCAAGATAAGATACCCACATGTATCATGAAAGCGATACAGGCACCAGCCCTGCTCTGCCTGCCAGAGGAACACCAGACGTTAGCACAGCCGACAGTAGATAATTGATGTTCACCGGACACCAACCTGGCGAGATAATCGGTATAAAGGTATAGTCTCAGTCTCTCCGGGCGCGGTATTCGGTGGCTCTCAGTCTAATTATATTCCGGGTACAGTAGGCCTATGTCACAGGAGGATCAGGAGATAGGCTACTATTTAATAATCGAATGACTCCGTCACTGACCGAGCACTTTTAAAGCATTGTTCAGTTTCCAACCCAGGGGCCGCGCCCGCGCTGGATGAGATCAATGCAAAAAGGGGAAAGCTACTGGGCGACCAAAAAATGTACATCCTTCACAAAAACGTCCCCTTCTGACTAGGTCGTTAATGTCTCCGGCGTCCGAAGCAACATCGGATCGTAACGGCAGCTGTAGGATAATGACTATTACGAGGGCTAGAGGACCTATGGGCAATATGAACTTCTTGTAAGCATTATCCCCACTCCGTAGTATGACTGAAGACACAGGCATGTTTCCTGGAGTTTGTGAATCAAAGACGAACTATAAGTTCCTTCCTCGGGTGGGGCCGACTTATTTGTCCCCCAGTGGCCGACTAATCCAGGTTCACGTCCCTCGCTGGCAATGTTCACTAGAATATAAACTAATCAACTTAACCAGGTAATGAAGCGATCCAGACGCGTTCGATATGGCGAGATGAGCTGGGAAGCCCCTTGGTTGAGTTGTGCCACCCTTGTACGCGATAAATGCGGGAAAATCGACTGAAAATATGACCAGCATATGGTAGAAGCGGTGGAAATTTAGCAAAGGCAAGGGAATGTAGGGTTTCCGTTGCATGGCTATATTTGTTATAGCAGGAGTCCTGACAGTTGGGCCTTCATTATTGATACAGGTGATATAATATCATTCATTTCTTTAATGTTTAAAACTCCATTTTGCTGATAGCACACAGTAGTGATGAATACGGGGGTACAGGAAGTTTTCATAGAACAACATCGAATCTATCAGCTGCAGATGGTAAGCTGTTCCCTAGCTATCGTTGGTGCTGTACAGTTCTTCTATATTGGGCCTCGGGGAAGATTAGTGCATGATAACGAGTGGCCCATTTGAAAAAGTGGAAAAAATAAAAATAAAAAGCTCACTGTCCCATTTTTCTTGTAAACCCACGTAACGATCCTTTTACCTTTCCGTTATCTTTCCTGACTGTAGTGGTGGTTGGGGCGATGGGCCTTTAAACCAGAATTACTCAGTGAAAATGTTTTAAGTCAATGGGAAAATCGACAAAAATGTGGAGGGTATATATTCTCCCCATCCCATGCGGAATATGCCGCCCCAGTCTTGTAGGCCTAAGCATTACTTTCCTGCAGGCCAGGTTATTCACAAACAGTACGTACTGATCATTTCCAATAAATATTAGTGTAGCTGATTGGTCTTCCGATATGCTATGGGACTGTTTAATATGCCTGATATTTCGTTAGATTGTAGAGTGGCTACATCAGCAAGGAAATATTTCAAGGCTTTTGCAAAATGAAATCCATCAATCCCCAGACGAGCAAATAAGACTACAGATCGATATTCACCCGTTCGCGGGTAATTGAGCAGTGGTGAATTGAAAGAAAACTAGTGAACGCCGACCTGCTGTTGATAGGCTAAGAGGGAATTACCTCGATTGATTAACTTGCATAGTCCACGGATTGTAATAGGCTTTGCAGGCAAGGGCCATTGAAGGCCACGCAGTCAATGAACCCAAGTCCATTTCCATAAACAACCTCATTTATGTTTGCGTTTTACGTTCTGAATAACCCAACTCTCGCCAACGGCATAGTGGTGAAAATCTTGTTATATTATGTGACTAAAATCAATTTCGACCTTGACGTTAATATTTCACATATGTGAAAGTGACACCTACCTGTGATTGAATGAACTGAATATATGAACGGTGGAAGTGCATGAATTTTCCGAGAGGAACAGAGCACCACTCTACTCCAGACCCCATCACTGCGACCTGTGAATTACTTTACTCCCAAAAATTGGTGGATGTTTAGTTGGGCCAATTGTATCAGATAACATCAACGACCACCGGTAAATGTCGATTCCTCCCTAAGACAGTATTTAAATTTTTACAACAAAATAATAACCAAGTTAGCCTATTTCCAAAACGGAATGGGTGGTGTAGTGAGCATGCTATAACTGCTTAATGTGAATTTGATTGATGCTACGGGTTTCAGGAAGCCAATTTGCTCATCGGGAACCCTAACCGATTTTGATCGGTATAGCACCGGCGACAACTCCGCCCTCTCTCTCGACTATGCTCAGATGATATCGAGGCCGGAGTACACCAATCCCTTCTCCCGGGACCGCAATTTTACGTCCCCATCCGAACGGACGATCAGTGCACTCCATGACCTGACCACTTCGCCTACCTGGAGGAGCGGAAGATGTTTCGCCGCGACTGCTCACATCCGACCGACGAGACCTATTGCTCAATTCCCCCGACCCAACCCCCCGAATTACCTATCCCACTGCTCAACAGCATGACCAGGAACCAAGACCAGAACGCGCCAGTCGAACTGCAAATACAAGCCACTTCTGAAACAGCCCGTGCTGATCGGCTGAATTCGAACCCGGGACCTGTTGCATGCAAAGCGACACTGTATACCGCTCTACTATTCTCCCGCCCCAGGTAACCTTTGAATGAAAAGGTCATGTTAACTCACCCCCACTAAAAAATACCATGCTACCAACTGTACACACCAAATCAAAAGTACGTGCACTCTTGAATAAGAGCTAGACACAACGAACCAAAGCGCTAACGGTGCAACACCTCCGTCAAAAACCAACAAACGCATTGATTCCATTGCAGATAAAAATTAACTCTTTGTTTCTCAAATGACCCTGCTCGAAATGGCTTTATGCATTGGCGACCCTTCACCCATAATCGTTAATTTCACGAAAAGGTAATTGCCAGCTCTCCATTGGGAGAATGCTTTTCGCTTTCGTCTCAAAAAGCCATCATGCCTTCACGACAATAGCTGATTATATCCGGCGCCGTACCCCTAATCATTTTGTAGTTTTTCGTATATGACCCTCCAGTCCAAGTTATCAATATACCTGATTCCCCGTTTGGTCAAACAGCATGACGACTAAGTAAGAGTACCACTAGCCCATGATACTCTAACCATTGCATATCCTAGTAGTTCAACCTATCTTCAGGAGAAGGATGTCGCAATTTTTACCTTACAGCTCATTATGTTCTGTTCAATGTCCTTTTACCTTTTGTTAGGTATCCGACCAACCCATGACAACAGTGACCAAGTAGCGGCGCGTACTGAGAGATTTGTCGGGGGGCGGGGTGGGGGGGGGGTTGGGGTCGGAACCCAGGGGAAGTGCGCGCTCATAAATGGCGTCAACTCTCCCTATTGGCAATAGTACAATTTAGGGCTCCGATACGCCGCTGCTGCAATATTTGGGGTGTCAAGTACAGCTCAAAACAATCTACGGAACAGCAAAGAAATTCATTTTGTGTTAAAATGTATTGATCCCTTGGATCTAGGTACGCCACTGCGAGTATGATCTTAATCTAACTTAATATTTCGAACCTTTTAGCAAATCCGGCAGTTTTTTTCTCCACAATGTTTATTAACCTTTTACCTCAAATCCCTAGATACGACCAGTCTATGATAACAAAGACCGAGTTGGTATCCAACCTAATCTGTAGAAGATAGGCATTTCGCTAATCTATGTTTCTAAAATCTTAGTTCTAATAGTCCCTTGGCCTCGACCCCTGAACCTGTGTCGATAGACTTAGTTCATGATCCCGCTGATCACTTATGATGGAACCTAACCTTAGTGAGAGGCATTTTGCAGTTTATTGAATACAAGTTTATTATGCCCCTTTTATGTAACGATGTTTGGACTGGAATCCCAAACAATTCTGTAGGTACCACTAGTTCCATCATAACACTGACCAATTTATATGGTACTCAAACCTATTTAGAATAAACCAAGGGCGGATCTCTCCCAAAACCTTGAAGGGATGCAGTCGATCAGGGTGCGCCAGAATTTTTTTTGGCAATTATTCCGTACTCTCTAAGCGGAGCGCACAATCGTTGCGCGAAGCGACCCAGAAATTTTTGAAAGATTTGGCTTCTCAGATCCACCGGAAAAGGCCTTTCCAGCTGCAAAAGGCATTGGATAGTCGTCCTTAGTTACCTAGCAAAATACTATTTTAAAATACTATCACTCATTATTCATATTATTATTATTACTTTCTTCTGGTGGGGTGGGGGAGGCTTATAATTTTTTTTGGGGGGGGAGGCAGATGCCCCCCCCCCCCCCCCTATCCGCGCCTGCCCAGATTCTACGGGATCCGGATGAGTACAATGAAACCAATATATGTATCCTCCCAAGGCCAGAACCGGTACTGATTCGCTAAAACACACATTTCAACTATGATTAACGATGTAGACCGTTTGGCCACGATCAAGTGGTTAAGTAGGCTTCTTATGAGGTAAACATTTATATAACGCATTTGAAACTGCCATGTTCCAAGCTTCACACACCTTCTCAGCCGGCACAAAAAAAATTCAAACAAATACATCTTTAAAAAAAAATCCTCTATATTTTTTTAGGTGGGCGCACGCCGGTTGCGCCCCCTTGATCCCCTCGCCTTGTGTTGTGTTAGTGGTAGTGACATTTTTTACATGTCGTACTTATGCTTACATGGCGCGGGTTCATCTAAGTCGACACCTCTAGTCCATGGGGCCAGATAGATTTTTCATTTTTATGTGCTCCGTAAGTTTGTCATGGCATATACCGCTGACCAGAAGTAGCTTCGATCATTCCGCTAAGCTAAAACGAATGGGTATATGCTTCGGTTTTCAGCTGTACCTACGTAAGCCTACAACATAGTGCCCTATAGTATGTCGACACAGGCTTGATACATGAAGTAAGATTACATAGAGTAATGGCCGGTCACACTATAACGATTTTTCTATCGTTCTGCTACACAAGCTGTTTAGATTTCAGAGCTGAACCATGAAGGAGAGGGTTCTTTGTGGCAACAATTGTCATGAATACTATTACATTATCACAATACCTCCTCAGATCGAAAGTGTTGAAAAAACCCCCTCATTCCTAAATGGGTCCTATCGAAAAATGGTAAGAGGCGTACAATAAATCGTTGAGCTCAACGATAAATAGGAAAATGTGATTATCAAATGCCCGGGAAGGGCTTTCCCACACTGGAATGGTTGGCAATAGCGAATGTCAAGTCGTCCCATGTTGGCAGATTGTTCCAGCCGTCATATAATCGCCCCGGTTTAATCGGCCTGAACCAATAATATCGGATCGTTTTGCACGACAGTAATCGTTATAGTTGGACCGGCCCCTTTACCTTATATGATTCCACTTCCGCAGGGGGGCGCAAGGCGCATTTTCCCCTGGAGGGTGGGCGCAATCCACACCGCAAAATCATAATGGGGTCACTGCCCCCGTTTCCCCACCCTGTATCCGCCACTGGGAGAAACAGTTTACAGATTTTTGCGGTGTTTTTGACATAACGATTTCATTATGCTCCTTCATTGTCTTTGCCCGAAAAACCCTGCAACCCCCCCCCCCCCCCCCATAGAAATATATATACAATGATAAGAATTGGTGGCTCCCTTTGCTAGCTGGGGATCTAAAATGCCTGTTGCGTTCCATTCTGTTATATATATAGAAGTGACTAGATGATACATTTCTGTCTGCTATCTCGTGACACTATTTATGAGTTTGTGTTGATGTCCCTAATATATTACATAACTCAAGTTACAATGACCTTTGGGGGGTTTTTTCTGGTATTACCTTACCCGCCTGTTATAGACGGTGACTAAGAAAGAGGGCTTCTACAGTCCCTTTGATCTTGTTCACAATATCTAACACTGAGGGTTGCTTTATATTAATTTCTCATCCACTTTTTATCTCTCACATGGCCTATAATGATTCGTGGATATTCCCCCCGTCGTTCAAACTAGATGACTAAATGAGCGTGACTGCATTGGTGGGAAGATCAGGGCTAGTAGTCCCGGGCACGTTGTTTACAGAGGGGAGAACTTTGCCGAAATGCGCTGAATGGCTAGCTCCCTCGCGCCCAATATAATAATCCATATACATCCGTTTACTTTCTAATCTACATTAGGGTGTTAACACATTGTCGTAACAGCTTCAAAACAAAATATCAATTTATAAGTCACTTCTGGTCCTCATATGTAAATTCATGAAAAGCTTTAAATAATTCTTGCCGTTGTGCCCCCCTTTGATTTGGAATAATTTTTTTCATGCGTATTAAGTGATTATAGATGCTTCACTTCGATTTTGGACATTAAAGGCCTGTCAATGTAAAGTTCTTTAGGCTGGCATTTGTTAAGGAGTTGCGGAAATCAACATCAGTACATGAGTTTCACAACAGATCTAAGATCGAATTAAGCTTGCAAGGGGGGGGTGCGGGGGGCAGAAATTCCTGTGCTGTGATTTGGCCCATTTCGTTGTAAACATTTTTTCTCACAAACTAAATTTGAAAGGGCAAGATTTTGCCCCAATGAAAATTCAACACATTTCTTTTGGGAAGTTTTCATAAGATTCGACACAGCAAAGAATTACAACTAGCTCCAATCGCCCCTCCTTTTTTTTCTTGCAAACGGATATTGTAATTATGTCATTAAATGTTATTTACCTACTGTCCTACTACTGACTACACAGGTTCCATGTTTTACTGCAGAGAGCCAAAACAAACAAGATGAGTCTTCAAAGCCCAAATTGAGATTTATACCGTAGATGAAATATTCTCTCCCTCCTCACATTTTTGAAGTTTCAAATGATCTGCTGCATTAAGAACAAGAGGGCAGCCCGGGAGATGCCGAGACACATTGCATCCCTGGAAATATTTAAATGCGTGCACCTCATTGCTGGGACAAAACCCAGCACTTCATGCTACCACCCCACTTTAGGGTACCCTTCAGGGATGTTCTTGCTACTATACAACCATTGCTATGGCAATCAGCACCAGTAAATAAGTACAACGGCAAACTGATTACAATATCCTCATCCAGCCCCCGGACTGATTAGGATGAGGAGGTCTTTTAGTTCTACTGACCTTTAGAGTCCACGTCCAGCCAATTAATACCTTTTCTTGTTATATGTTAAAGAGAAAAATATCATTCAACTATCACTTTGTTGTTTTTTGTCCAGGTTTATAGCATTTCGGTTTGAGAGTATGGCTATCTCAAATTTCATATTATTGGTGATTTCGGCAAAATGGCAAACTTTTTATGATGTGATATCTACCAATTAAAGGAAAAGGTTTAAGACGTATTTCCTAACTTCCCTTAAACTGGTAGATATGACATCATAAACATGTGGCCCAATTCCTCAAATTATGTCACTTAGCAGTGAATACTTGATAATCTTTTCAAAATTTGTGACTTATGACCCGAACATGCTTGACCTGAACCGCTCGATCGGCATAATTTTCAATGGAACAATCATATGACATTTCAATATTTTTTTTGAGCTGCTTTGCCCTTTCACAAACGCCTCAGTTTTCCACTACTAACAATTCTGGTTACATACATACTGATAGACCGATCAAAGGTAGGCCAATATGTAGGTGGGCGGCGCAGGCTAGGTATGTTCTTTTTCTGAATCATTCCCTCTCTGTCTGTAAATAATAGAGGCTGAGGGACCTTACAGACTCAGAAATGAACAAACAGAGGACTGACTATCCATAACTTGTAGCCATATTCATATAGTACATATGTATTCATGTTTTTATTTGAAGATCCAACGGAGCAATCACCATACCAGAAACAAGAAATAAGTGATCCCCATTGGCTTGTTCATTTTTTAAACCTTTTCATATTTTTTTTTAGATTCAGTGAATAAATAGACTACCACCTCATGTTAAATAATGCATAACATCGATTCAGAGAATTAGTACAGAGCACAAAACAGGCAAACAACTTAGATATTCACTGGTGCTCCAACCACACAACCCTAAGGGGCATTTTCCACAGTACTGTTTGGATAGTACTATCCCCACCGTTGGCTAAATGGTTATGATAGGGAAAGCGCCGTATGTAGAACAGCCTTTCGGAGCAACGGCCAGAGACACAATACAAGTGCAACAGAAATGGTGGGCAGAGTGCGTGTCACTAACGAGCAGTGGTATCATCTGGGAACACTTTCAGGTGTGGTTCGAGTGATGAAAACCTCATAAGTAAAAAAAAAACGAACTTAGATAGAACATACATATAGCACAGATCTATATATGCTGCCTCCCTCGTTCACGCTCTTCCCTACTATACCAACCCCGCGAAACAAATTAATTTGCTCTGATTATGACAGGAGGGTTTAGAATAGATACTTTATTAGATCCTCGTAAAAGGAATTACGCATAACCATAGAGAAAATATTTCAAGCAGCCCTCACACAATCAGAAACACTCATTATTCTGTGTATTCATCAACATAAGTGCCAACATTGCCCAATGCACATATCTTATGGAGGATTAGTTTTAGTTGGGCAACATATTACTAACCTTTCTAATAATATCAGTATCACGGTTGACAATCCTAGGGAATGACCAATATTCGGTACCATTGCGCTGTGATGGAATAGTTTATATTTCATAAACCGGGATAAAATTTATACTTCCCTTCAACTCCAGTCGTTGGTTAAGGACTTCCTAGTACCACTGCATCTGATTTCCGAACTATTGTCGCGAACGTAAATGTGACTATAGTTGGGGGTTGTCTAATAGCTTTCGACTAGGGAGCCAATTGTGGTGTAGCCACTATCCAATCCAAGTTTCTTTCGCATTATTGGGCATGTCTCTCATCAGCCCAAGAGATTCCTTTGTGATTCCGCCAACCAGGTTAGATTAGATCTTCCATGGTCTTCACTCTTTCTCTCATACATTCACTCAGGGTTCGCATGCTAAAGTTCCTTCGTAGTAGTTGGCCGCAGAATGTCTCCTTTATTTTTGTTCGGCTCCAGCTGGCTATTTGTAACTTCATCAGAGATCTCCATTGCTAATTGGTTTCCTGTCTTGATCATCAAAGTCTGTCGCAATAACGACCTCTGAAGCACATTGGTCTTTGTGGTCTCTAATTAGTTGTCATCTTCTTTGCAAGTTAAATGTGGTATATTTCCTTGCCTCTTTATAATTCCAACTGTATTCAACTAATATAACTATTACAAATCTTTGGGTACCACTGTACTATAGTGATATCTTCCAGTGTTGTGTCCTGCTAGTTATTACTTGGTCATATAGACCTCCAGGCGTTGTAGGGAGTCCACTGCAACCTCATCAAACAGATGACTGTTATCTCTTAGAGTAGTGGAAATTGCAAACAGAAGCTGAGTATCGCGAGCAGAATACGCAGATCAGATTGAGCTGAGTTGGAAGACAGCTGGTCCGACAGTCCGGAACTCAAGAGCACAGCTGCCTGTTGATTCGGGTTCCGCTTATTGCGAGCGTGCCAATCAGGTGCTATGGAGAGTTTATTGGCAGGCATGGGCCGCTGGAGTTACAATGGTTGATCCCCCAACAATCTGGTGTGTGAGAATGACCGTCGGCGAGAGAAAGAAGTGTAGAAGTGATGGGAGGCAGACAAAAACGGCTTAATTAATACTGAAATGTTCCTTCAGACAATTGGGCTGCTGCGATTGATCGACCTTCCCCCTTTTTTAGTATGAAACGTTACTTGGAAGAACCAAAAGTTGTATTTTTCCTCCAAAAAACGTATTTTCTCCTTCCCCTGTTGCCAAATCACGTCCCAAGATCCAACGTCACTTGAACAAGCAACATTTTCGAATTCATATTTTCCACTGCAGGGTAAGTGGGTATCAGCTACCTTACCTGGGATGTTTGCACTTGTCTGTAGGCTACCGCAAGGGTGTAACACTAGGCTAAACCGCAAGTCCACAACTTTTGGTAAAAGTATTATTGATATCATCACCTGTATCGTGTTTAAATTCGCACTTACTGTCAATCTCCTCATAAATAATCCCTGACGGGGAATTCCCCTTCTAAACAGTGCCTAGTAGGATGGAGCAATGTGATGTCAAAACAGGTGCATTCCGCTCTTAACAATCGACGACTGGCCTACACGCGATCCTCGATCCTGGACTATTTCTTTTTTTAAGGATTACAGATTTTTCGTTCACTTACTCTGTATGCAGCTAACATACACATGCGGAAGCCATATGCTATGAAGTTTTTATTTTTACCAAATGGTGCGCCCAGCCAACAGCACAGACCTGCAGTCCAGCTCCATGTCAAAACGAGTACGCAGATTTGGATTGCAAGACCGTTTCTGTACATATAATCAGATACACACAAAATCATAACCAATTGGTTAAGAATCGTACGGCCCTAATTCCTATGATTTATCGTACGAAATATGGCAAAATCGTACTAGTTAGCATGTCTGCTTGATATGACACTGCTGTCGCATGCAACTGGCATACTGGGCAAAAATGATAGGACTGCATGTTATGACCATAAATTCAATTCTGTAAAAAAAGCAGATTCGGTGCAGAATGAATGGGTATATATTGCTGATACTATTGTCTGTATAAGGAGGAAGAGGTTTAAACAGAATCTTAGTGAATTGACCCCTAAATTTCATCATGGAATTCCCCAACCCCAAACAAGATCATGTTTCCTTGACATCAGTGGGCAATGACAATACGTTGAGTATCCCAATTATCATGAAAATCCAAATTTAACATAAAATACTATGAGAAGAATTTCTCTTGTTTTCTTTTGCAGAAAAATGAATAAATTAAGAATTGACCCCCAGATGTCTTACATACAATTCTGTGGACACTGCTGTATTGAATGAATAAATACTGCATATCATGTTAATTCATTACTGGGTCCTTCTCATTTGTGAATTGCATCCTCCTAGTATTAAGAATTTAATGAAAAAAAAAATCTGAACACATATGTACACTGTCAATGTGAGTCCATGACCAATATTTCGATTGTTACTATGAGTTAGGCCGTCGGGTAACTCATACGACTGAGACGATTTCCTGCCGGGGTAGCGGCGAATACCCTGTTTCTATTTCTCCGATAATATCACAATGTTCCATGAATGTGAGTAAATAAAGAATGACGATTGTATTATAAGTTCATCTTCGATGTATTAATTCCTCCTAAACCGATCACGGAGTATAGATTTAAAAAGGTAATAACATGAGAATTAAGACCCCCATTAAATGTCCTCTCTCGATGATTACCCAAAGTGAATTACTGCACTCTCCACAAATTTGGTTTCAAGCCAAATCCTAGTAATCATTATGGGCATAAATCATAAACAATCCCCATCACTGGAAGCAGCGCTCATGAACCCAACTGACTTCGGGATTGGTCCTTTATAATTATTTCTAACACCATGTATAGAAATGAACCTACACTCATGGCCAATCAGACAAGGCTTTGACCGTAAACCAGACAATACAACTTAATTGGCGCCATGGAACAATCTAGGAAGTGATAAACAATAAGTGCCGTCATTTGTTTACAGACGTCCTTGCCTTGAGAAATCGGCCATTACGTGTCCGCATACACATCGCCTAGCCAGCAAATAAATTAAACGTCAGAAACTTTGCCTCATATAAAAAACTACCCTGACAAGAATTCATTCAACCAATCAATCAATCCAATTCTGACTTTCAAGGCAGGAGTGTGTTCTATCAAGTGTGGTTTTTTTTTTTACAGTTCAATAAAGTGGACAAACTGTTACTACTGGTGGGGCATTAACCCAGCAGGAAATCAGGATAGGCCCATGTCAACTTCAATGCAAGGATCCTAGGTACGCTGCAATAACATAGCTGATAAAACGCACCACTGGCCAAACCCGAAGAAATGACAATAAAAATGAAACAAACTCTGAATATAATGACTTACTATGGACGCCAGCACAATGCCATGTGGAGAGGGCCATCACCATGGTAAGGAGCCAAGCCCTTAATGTCATCTCTCTTAACCCCCTTGCCACAGGGAGGAAATAGGACAAAGCAGAGAGACCCCCCGCAACATCACACCAGTATCCTTGCACTTGAACAGGAACAAACGGGATGACGCACAGTAGCTGAAACAGAACATAGGGATCAGGTTAGCTCTGGCCACCAATAACAATGCGGCTCTCATTGTAATCACTCTGCAGAGGGCTGGTCACACTAAACACATTCCTTTCACTTTCTACGTTATCAGGGTAACCTGACATGTTCCAGAGTCGGTTACCATTTAGGGAAAGTGAACACACATGGCAATCAATCTGGATTTGACAATGACTCTTTGACTGACCATGTCCTAGTCTTGCATTAAGACGATTATTATTTGAGCACTTCTTGAGAGCTGGATTGATCTTATCTGTCTACACAAAAAAATAAGCAGCCCGACGGAATGAAATAATCGTCTTGTTAGAATTACCCAAAATGTGGGCGTGGTCATGTGACAAGAATCTTGGCAAACTGCGAAAACGGCAATCTTGCGGTCACGTATGGAAAAAGCTGTTACGGTCAAACCATTCACAGACATATTTGAAGATTCTGAGCGGGGGGGGGGGGGGGGGGGGGGGTTCACTATTCAGTGTTGTGATTGGCTTCATCCAATATTGGACGCAGATTGCAATTTGGACAAGACGATGATGAAAACACAAACACCTGGGGAGTACGGGTGCGCGTGATGGTTGCACTGCAGAAATTTCGCGGCGGTGTACCTAAAGCAGCAGGTAATCAGGAATATCAACTATCATCGTCCTAATATCACAAGACTAACATGTCCAGGAACTTGGGGTACATCATGTAATGGACAAAACAGAGATAGGTAGATTGGTACAGGCGTTTCTCGTGCACCGATATTTTTTTTTTTCTTTTTTTTTTTTTTTTTTTTTGTGTAGGAACATGTGTATTTTGTCTTCACTAAAATGGAAAACTCTTGAGCATAGAAGAAATTTCACAGATCTTGTGACTCCTCACAAACATGAATTGTTCCCACACAAGGTTCTTCATTCCTCACTCCAGCGACACTAGGTCTAACACTCAGTCATTGGAAAACATGGTCTGCCGGTCTCGATGGGGGGCTCCTATTTACCACAGACCCAGCATAAATGGAAACAACCACCAAACATGTGAGGCTGGAAAGCGAAAAAAAAAATGTAATCAGGAGGGCAGTGGACCCAGGCTGTAGTCTTCCTGCATACCAACTATCCTCCATCAAATGCCCTTTGGGGGCACCTTGGAGTACATTGCTGTAAGACAAAGTATAGAACTATTGCATAATGAGAGCATGTTATACATGTTTCTTTTGTCACAAGAAAGAATCATAAACAAAACTGAATCTGATGAATTTCATGGGATTAATAATCCTCCATGCAATATAATTCATGGTCATGAAGGTCATACAGTGATAACACAACACTTACAGTCACAGGATGAAAAGAGACAGGGAGTAACCATAGCAACAGATCATCTCGAGGAATGTGAGGCCTGTCTGTACCCCCCTCCAGTAGAGCATACCGTAGAGTAATGAAGGGTACCAGCACGTGTACAGGAAGACTCCCATAGCAGCCATAGTGACTGCGAACAGAAAACAAAGAGAGGTTCATTGTAGAGCAAGATTGTAGTAGTCAAATTGCAAGACACATTGGACTCCTTAACAGCATCCATGAAATAGACTGGTGATGCTAGGAGGGGGGGGGGGGGGGGGGGGGGGGGGGGGGGGGGGAGGAAGGAAAAGGAGGGGCCCTTCTGTAATACAGAGTCAATGTAAAACATGTACTTCTAACAGCTGTGTAACAAACTATAGATGGGATCTCAATGGGAAACTTTATCACATGATACTAACTCAAAAATAATCTCACTCATTTCTATGTGAATACGCTCTTTCTGTTATCGAGGCACATAGCAATATCACGAACGGCTTATTTTCAAACTGTCACCACTGTCTGCAAACACAACCAACTTCATCCAGTTTGGATGTTTGGTTGATAAGTAGGGGGGAAAGGGAAATTTGTGTTCCTGTGGCATGAGTCGTAATATTCGGCAGAGGAGTTTCGAAAGATCGTTTGCACACTGTACGGTCAACGTCGAATTGCTGGCTTTGCTTTTATGATCTTTGAACAATATCATTATCATATCTTATACTGTAACTACGAACTGGCTTAAGGACGATCAATGTAAAACATGTACTTCTAACAGCTGTGTAACAAACTATAGATGGGATCTCAATGGGAAACTTTATCACATGATACTAACTCAAAAATAATCTCACTCATTTCTATGTGAATACGCTCTTTCTGTTATCGAGCACCAAATTGCATCACATTTTACTGGTCGATTTACATTCAGCCTCCACGTTCCTCCTCCCGGCCCCTCCCGCTCCCCACATAACGTCAGAAATTTTACAAAAGTCGGATTGAAATAGCTCAACCAGACAACATGCTAGAACCTCCAAAGATGGTATGAGGGGGTTGATAAACCCACGTTTCACCTGAGCTTGTCTGCAGGGGATCTGTAATGTACATAATGACTAACGGGCTTTAAACATCCTCCTCCTCATGGTCACCGCCCCTGTTCATGATCAGTTCACTTCCTGGAGGAGGAGGGGGGGGGGGGGGTAACACAGCCGCAGAACCGGAATTTGATAGATTGGCAAGTAGAAATGCCGGACGACACATTGCCAAAAACAGCCGTCTTGTAACTGTCAAAAAGTTCCCGAAATGGCCTACATCTGAGCTCCTTCTCGATGCAGTCAACCATTCTCGGAGGAGGGATGACTGCACTTACCATCTACTACCACCATCCCATGTTCTCAGTCAGTAATCATTTTTCTGAGTTGTCTGTAACAACAACAGCAGAGTCATCCGGCACATAGGACCTCAGCAAATGTTGGTTTAATCTTGAGACTTTTTGGCTGGGTTGTTCGCGATGTGGATACATGGATGTATGAGACCTTTGCCTGTGTGGGGAGCTTTCAGTAACTTACAAGTACAAAGCTAAAACTTTCTGAAGCCTCTATATTATGCTCTCATAGGAAAGCCAAGAGTTCCCTCGGATTAAGCGCAATGCCAGCTGCAGCATGATAAACCAAACAAATATAATCGTGGTTTTGTCAAACTTGTAGTATGGGATCAAATAAATATTTCTTCAAAACTGTCTCTCGCCATTTCCGCAAAGTGTCTAGGGATATTATGGTCTCGAAGCTGATGCTGCGCGGGTCCCCCAACGGAAACTATTGGCATTAGCACAAATAACTCACGGACCCGTGTTGGATTGCCCAAAAAACATGTGTGTTGTAACAAATAGAAGTAATCTCAGAAAGGTTGTCAAGGCCAATATCTAAAGTAAAGGCAAATACCGAACGTTGAAATAAGTTGACCCCTGTAAGCAAGATTCTACAGGTCATATAGGGGATTACCCTAGCCACCCACACGAAAGGCGTATTAGTATTTACTTGAAGACAACGAAGGTCATGATTCCTCTGCCAAAGTACGACACGTTAAAGTATTGCGCCAACAAACATTCTTTTCTGGAATTAAGGCGAATCCTCACGCCTCCTACTAGACAATTGTTATACCTGATATGTGTGAACTTATGAAAGCCAATATATAACAAATCGAATAATACTTGATCTTATTACCCATTTTAGGCCATAACTTTTTCGAACGTGGTCTTAGTGCTTGCTGGTACTCAAGCCTGCAGCTGCGGATGCTAATTATGTGCAGTGAGATTATCATTGTTGAAAAAATTAAAACCTTTCGTTATTATAGAGTAAAGGTGCTCCGAAAGATTTGTAATGTTTTTTAATTAGAAACCTTTATGGGATTTTTTCATCAATAATAAGACATCAATCAACATATAATCCGTATAAATGGGGCCAATGGAATATCTTCTATCGTTGCCCAAGACACTAAGAACCCAACGTACGCAAGCCAGTGAACGAAAACCAGGATAACATACTTCCGTTAGATAATGATCTATGGAGCCTTTGAAAGTAGGCATCCACCACAAGGCCAGGAACAGTTAATCTGTATAACATAACAGCTGTCACAGTTGATGAAAACTGGTGAAGGGAGAGTTACACTTCAACCCAACAGAGGTGGGGGTCATTTGAAGTCCAAATGGTGCAAAACTCGATGCATTACCTCAAAAACATGTTTGAAATTTTACTATTTACTGGTGGACGTGGACTGAATTTGGCTCCCACAAAGGTGGTGATTTTGAGGTGGTCAGACATGCAATTTTCGACGTTTGTGCATTCCAGCCAGCTCAGAGCAGTCAGCAGAGACACACTGCAGTCTATGGCCTGTGATTCCCCTCACCCGCGGATGTAGTGTTTTGGGCAGCAGAGGCCTGTTCAAAGTTGCAAAAGTGCCCATGGACCTAACCACTAAGCCTTTCGGGGGGTATGAAGGAATTCCCCCAATAGTGCTTATCACGAACGGCTTATTTTCAAACTCACGAACATAACCAATTCGAGCCATGTGTTGTGTGTTATTGTTGAGGCCTATGGTGGACGGGGGGGGGGGGGGTGAGGGGGAGGGGGGGTGGAGGAGGGGGAGGAAGGGGGGGTGGCGGGGAGGGGGGGGGAGGGGGAGGGCAGGGGGAGGAGAATTGTAGTAACTCTGATGTAGAGTGGTGCTGATTTTGTCAGAGAGTTTCAAAAGATTGCATCTGACACTCCCCTGAACCTCAGACTGCCAGTGTATCTATCATCCCATTCACCCTAACTGTGAACAAGTTATCAAAACAGTATATAACTTTCCTGTCAGGAGCGCGACTTACTCCAGGAGAAGTGTGGTGTAGCTCTCTGTTCTGGCGGTGTCAGAGACGTCGTGGCCCATATTGCAATGATCGCAAGACGTGAAGCTAAGGGTAAACGACCCAGAAGGGCCCTCCGACCAAAGAAAAATAACAAGGAGAAAACAGTCAGCAAGGTGGTCTACATCATTGAAGTCAGAACTTCTAAAACCTACGGTTGATCGACTTTAGTTAAGAACTCTAAGTCTACTACCAGGAGGTTGAGTTCAATTCCAGTCACTATAGAAGTATGGACATGATGAGGGTTCAGCATGGTGCTAAGTATCGTTCCAACTTCTAACCC
Organism: Sclerodactyla briareus; assembly: GCA_026419785.1. Taxonomy (NCBI): domain Eukaryota; kingdom Metazoa; phylum Echinodermata; class Holothuroidea; order Dendrochirotida; family Sclerodactylidae; genus Sclerodactyla; species Sclerodactyla briareus. The sequence continues at coordinate 52,481 of JAODTK010005243.1, read as the reverse complement.
AATATTCCAAAGGGTCTGCATTCCGAAGGGTCGCTATTTGGAGGATTGTAATCAAATTTAGACGTGTCACTACATAAAGGTTGTTATTCAAAGAAAGCTACTCCAAGTTGATCATAGGTCGCTTTATTCTTAAGGGTTCAAGCCAGCTCGAATTGAACATCTGAAACGAACACCCTTCCTATAAGGACCCTAAATCCTCAATTAAGAGTATTGACCTCAGTGACGAACGACCCAATCCACGCTTCGGAGGAAATTCAGGGCCCCACAGGGATGACGACCCTAATGATCAAGTCGAGGAGTGGACCCTCCAGAGTGAAGACCTTCAGGGTAGCAACCTCAATGCTCATTGAGACCTTTCGGAATAACGAGCAGCCCTCATTTATAAGCATAGGGTTAGACACAAAAACAATTGCAGAAAAGCAATCAGTTTGGAAAATCCCAGTTTGAAAATCACAGTTCCGAAACCAAAAAAAAAAATGTAACAGAGGTATGGTCTAGGATTGATCAACATACAGTCCAAAAGTCCACTATATTTTAGTTGGATTCATGGATCATGCATTGGAAATTCTATAGATCACTATACTTTTGCCATGAAGAGCTCATTGCCAACAATTTGTCTATTGATTTGTTGCTGTAAAGTAGCTTGAAAGTGAACCCAGGAGGCAGGCCTACCGTTTTTCCCAGTTTTTTAAGTAAGTTCAACAAAATTTGAATCCTTCAAATTGAAAATGAAAGAGTAATTCTGTTCAAAGTATGCAAAACTGGGCTTGGCAGGTTGTCAAAACAATTCCAAGAACAGATGAGTAGGTTTGGGTGGTTTGAGGTTACTGCAGGCTGACACATTACCCGTAATTCAGTATAAGGAAAATTTTCATTGCTAATAACATTGACGTCGCACTGTCCCTGATCTCACCCATGATCAGTGTGAAGTTATTTAAACGTCTGTTGGGGTGATCTCATGGTGTGTGTGTTTTAAATACACTGATATGGAAGCAGAGATTATGTTTGATTGTCAAAACTGCAGAACCGCAATCCTCGATGTGGTTAAAGCTGTTACGTCCAACCCATCAAAGACATATTGAATATACGAAGTAGGGTTTTACCATATCAGGTTGGATTGGCTTCATACAGAGTGGAAGCAGAATACAATTTGGATAAGACGACTGGTACCAAAGACCCGAGGAGTACGATTTACGTGATGGCGCATGCAGAAATTATGCGAGTGGTGTATATAAAGCAGCACTACCGCAGGTAATCGGAATATCAAGGTATCATGTTTAACACCAAGAATACGTGGAAGAAACCCAGGAGCCAGGGGGCTTACCTACCATAGAGATTGGCGAGGGTTGATTGGAGTCTATGTAGGCCCTGTTACTTGGGGAATGAATGACCCCACAGTCTCCCTCCCGACCTGGGAGGAGTAAACGCAAAAAACTGATGGTACGAGTCAAAGCTCCAGAAAGGCGGTGCCTTCTTCTGGCCTGATAAGAGCGTGTGAAAAGAGCAGAGAATAACCATTTCACGAAGAAAAATATGTATAACTACTATCAAGCGGACCATCTTGGACACCCCATTAATCCTCAGAGAAGACAGATTTACCAATCCATGGCAAAACCATAGCTATGAATTGAGTTGACGTGATATTATATATATATAACTTGTCCAGATCAAGTTATTCTTTCTTCCACTCTTCAAGTCAATTTACATGAATTTACATAATGGCACATTTGTATTCATATTGTATCACCATTTATATCAAATACAGTCTATTAGTCTGCAGAGAATGAAAATTGGACGGGCCAGAAGTGGAGTGAAGTGGAGGGACCAAAGAATTGTTGGTTGTAATATTGATGATCCCAAACCATTACTGGTGTGTCCGGTCAACAACGACCTGTACTTACTTAATTTTTATGCTATCAGTCTCATTCTGGCCAATTCTACCATATCACTATTTGGATACCCCAATAATGTGGCACAGAATACATTTGTGGTCATGGTTGAGCATCTCATGCTAAAGGAGAAAAAGTATTAATCAACCTGGTTTTGGCAATAGAGAGGATGATGAGTTACAGAATGGGATAAATGGCAGAATATGCCAAATGGTATAAGCCAAGTATAAGGGAGTGCTGTGTAACTTGTGTGCCGACAAAATGAATGACAGCAGAAGGCATATCTACACAAAAAATTCCCATTCAATACAATCTGGTTATCTGGGCAAAAATTGATGGTTATCTGATTGGCGAACACGACCAACACCAAAATTCTGACAAAATTCCAGGCTGGCTCTCACAGTGCCTCTATTCAGACACAAAAACTGTGGAGTAGTAAAAGGTGCCCTTATGCCCTCTAGGGCATAAGCTCCCATTAGAATGGATACACCATATAGTACCTACTGGTTTAAGAAGCACTGAGATTTTAACAGCTTGTTTCTTGGTTCTTACTGCCTCCTTAATCCCATCTTAAGAACTGCGCATGGTTATCTACAGGTACCAACAAACTCCTCAGAGGAGAGCACTAACGCACATGATTTTCCGGTTCACGGACAACTCCCACCCGGACAAGTCTCACGAAAACATGACCCTAACTTTAGTCCCTAAACACTAACTCTGACATAAAACATCGCTGAGGGGGAATTTCAGGGTGTGATTTGTATGGTCAGAGCTTTCCCTGGACCCCTGCTATATGGAGCTCCAGCTCATATCATGCACTATAGTGTACGTAGGTTGTCTCTGGGTATGGCTGAGTGACCTGGAAGTTTGAACCATGGGTCAGCCTGCATATTGTTGAATCTATTTGATTGATTTGAAATCCTACGCGTTCAGGAAGACAAAGTAAGGCGCATACAGATATCCTGGCCCTATTGACCGGATGGGCACCAGCGATAACTCGCCTCCGTCTCTTCTAGACTAGTGCTCAAATGATATTGAGGCAGGTGGGTGACGCTTTTCCCAACCTGGGACCACCATTTGACGACCCCTCCAAAAGGCGAACAGTGAACTCCAGGATCCAACAAAATTGCTCAAAACCTGGTGAAGCAGAGATTCTTGTCCAACGAGACTGATCACCAAAGCGGAGTGACAAGAATTATTGCCCAAATTGTCGCGAAACACCCCAGAAATCCACGCAGGAATCCACTGCATTACGGCGGAAACCATGAAGTGGAGACAAGACTGCGCCACCGCAACTGCAAGGTACAGCCACCTAGGAAAATGAATGGTGACCACAGGAAATTGAACAGAGAAGGGTTGCTTGTAGGGTTTGCCACCACTGATACCACTTCTGCTCGATGATCTTTGCCACTAACTAGGCCTCAGCTCAAAATAATAGCACAACAAGGCATGTCAGAACTCAACTGTGAAAATTCAAGAGAAGTTTCAGATCTTGAAAAGGTTACTCAATCTAGGGTTGGGGATTCAATTCTTAGGAGTTTCTTCTTCAATTACTGTAGTTAGAGGAAATGGTAGAGAAACTATTGAATGCCAAACTTCAACTGGTTCGTAATCTTGCTAGGTGTGCGACGGTAACGGAGGATTGGAGGACGGTGGGCGTGGGCCAACTTGAGATATGGCAGAATCCTCGGGACTAATTAGCCAAATAGGGGGAGGCATTCGTTTGGTAAGTATGAGATAGATGGAAGGAGCGAATTAGGTATACTCCTAGATGTACCTTGGTCATCCCCTCCTCAGCGTAGTCCTCACCTCCCAGCATGTTCCCCCCACCGGCATTCATCAGTTCAGAATCGCCCACATCGTCCAACAGCTTGGTGTCACTGAAGTCTGAAAGAGAGGAAAATTAAAATTAGCAGCATTCCAAAAATCCATTGAGTCACTCATCTGATGATTTTCCAAATCTGAATGAGCTTTTGAAAAAATGTCTGATGTATTGCATGCTGATAACATTCCAGTTTGGCTTTACGCTGAACCAAATGTATTTTTCTGCCAAAAAAATTGGTGTGTGTGTCCATTAAACCGTCCCCCCTCCCACACACACACCAGGGAGAGTCGAGTCAGGGACAATCCGAGGGCAAAGCGACAGGCAAGAATTTTGAGTTTTCCAAATGTAAGTATGGCGGCCTCAAGGCCAATTCGAGGCCTAGGCTGGCCTCTAATACAACACTGCCACACACAACATACATACATTGCGGCACACAATAGCATTCACACAGGGATACACAAAACATCTCCAGCCAGGAGTGTGACCCATATTAATGCCATACATGGAAGTATATTTTCAGCCCACACACAAGACGATATCGTGTATAGTATGTGTGTATGCTGGGCCGGCCATGCATAAACAGACGCAGTGCAATGCGTTGGTGAGGAAATCATACTGAACATGTATGTCATGTTTTTGAATGGTAGAAAATAGACACCGTTCAGGACATATATTTGTCCCAAACTGCCATCAGGCTTGCAGGGAACACTTATATCATAGCCAGGGCACTCCTTGGACAGACTAGAGGAGGCAAACCGAAGCAGGAATGTCAGATTCCTGCTTCCTGGGCTGCCATTTAACTTCCCCATGTAGAAGTGGGGAGAAGTATTAGTATCAGAGGTTGAAACCAAAAATTTGAACCAAAGCGCCAAGGTTGCAGGTAGGCAATTCATGCTTTATTTACCACCTCATTGAGTGTTGTTGTTGTTTTGTGTCTCAGGAGAGTCATTTATGGTTGAGTGATTCTGGAGGTCAATGACTTCCTAACCTGGGTTTTCTGTGCATTGCATATTTCAAGGCCTCTCACATGACCGAGTGGTTGGCACAATTGGTGGAACGTCGGCCTTTTTCCCGGGAGTCCGGGGACGCTCCCCGGTCGGGTCATATCGAAGACTTCAACTAGAGCACCAATGGTCCTTAGCTCAAACAAACCACCCAAATGTACCGAGAGGAATGTACAATTATGTGATAAAGTTCAAGATCATGTGGCCAAGAAGGCAGTTTCAAACAATGGCCTATTGTGCCCCGGAAACATTTTGACCTTGATCTTCATACGGCCAAAAAGATGTCTTAGCGTCAATGAACATTCCACATGATGGGCCCCAGGGTCGAAGTACCTTTGTGTGAAAATGTCATGAAATGAGCCCTCGGGCCCCAGTGGGACCTTGGACCAAAAATCCCTGAACACCCCGAATGCACTGCTGTTAGAACAAAATTACCGAATGTGAGCACTGTGCACCACCAAAATGTAGTAGGAAGCTTGTGCGTAATTCCACATGATGTGGGCCCAGGGCCCACACTGGCCAAAATTCTTACCAAGGACCATTACATGTAACTTTGAAGAAAAACCAATTGAAGCTTGTTGGAGAAGATGCATTTCAAGTACCAGTGTTGTTAAGGAAGGAAGGAAGGCGTCGAGGGACAGATAGACAGACAGACAGACAGACAGACAGACAGACAGACAGACAGACAGACAGACAGACAGATAGATAGATAAATAGATAGATAGACGAGTGACATGCAGATTCCAATGCTCACCAGCATAGCCTGGTTTGAAGCTGAAAATGGTTACCTGTTTTTTTGGGGGCTCCTCACGAGCGCTCACGAACAAGAGTGGGAGCAGTGGAAAGAAACTGCTGTTCAGACAGTACTGGCCCCCATCGTCTGTCATTCACAGCAGGTGGGCTCAGGCTGAGGTGCGGACCATAGCCCCCCGCAGCTAGTCGCTGTTCAATGCGTGTACTCCAACTTTCCCTCTTTTTTTCACCATATGCCTACTGCTAGCATGTTACATAGCTGACACTAACAACCATGGAGCTATTATATTAATGGAAGACAATAACTATATGCCACTGAGCAATCAACATAGATGACACTAACGACCATAGAAGTATTATATAACTGGAGAGACAATCGCAGTGGGCAAATACATGTAACTATATGAAGTGAAAAAAATGACCCTGTGCAAGCTACACAGAAAGGATGGGCTTATTGCATATTGGCAAGTGTAATATGTATTCAGAACATACACTAGAGCTTGGGGACCATCACACAGCACTATGGGCAGAAAATGAAGCAATCCTTACCTTGGAACTGTAGGTCAACATTCTCTGTTGGTTTTTTGAAGATCCTGACAGGCGACGAAAGAGAGAAAGAAAGAATCCTCGTTCAGTAAGAGATCGTCAATAATAAATACAGGTGGGGAGGTAGGCGAGTAAAAAAAAAAAATAGTGTATCGTCCTAACTTCGCTGAAGTTTTGGGCATGAGGGCCTTTTTTTTTTTTTTTTTTTTTTTTTTTTTCTTCTTTTTTTTCTTTTTTTTCTTTTTTTTCTTTTGGGCTCTCAGAAAATCCAGAATACCCATATTTAGTACTGTATTCGCGGTTAAGCAGTTCTGGAAATGAGCATGAGGAGCTTTTTTTTTCTTTTTTTCCCTGAGTTTATACCCCTAGGGCACAAAGCCATCCCAAAATGTTCCTTACATAGTTCGCATGGCATTAGTAGTAAGCTTTCTTTTTTAAACCATATTTTGAAGAAGTTTGCAAGTGAAGTTGTAAAAAAAAGAAAAAAAAAAAAAAAAGAAAGAAATGACCAATTATCTAAAAAAAGCGTGCGGGCGGGGACGAGAAACTGTTTTTTTTTTTGTTTACTTGAAACGTGACAGAAACAAGGCAACCTCACAAGCGCATGCATAGCGAGTACTGCCTAGGCTATATAGTTGCATCTACACAACCGAAGCCAGAATGATTGAAAAAAAGAATCTTTTAGAATTGAGAATGATTGTACTCAGGTTTAAGCTTAAAAATTTTCACCAAATTCCCATGTTCCATTAAACAATGATCTGGTTCTTAACCCAACCAAGAAAAAAGAGGGTTCCTGTAGTCCCCATTTAAAAGTGACACACCACCAAATTTAAACCTGAGGATCAGACCAACTATTCTGGCCTTATTGGTTCACAAGAATTTCCAGACTCACCTCTAGTGACCGCTTGACCTGACCCAGAGAAACAATATGGTCCCATGCTACTCATCATTGAGGACACACATACCAATAGAGCCTCACAGCCAGGTGAAGTCTGGGATTTCTCATGTTGCATTTTACCTATTTATGGTTATTATGCAATTTCGGGGTACGAATGCTATTAGTTCGAGCTAAATGTGGACACCACATTTGGATATAAACATCTTAACAAAGTCGGTCGCCAAAAAAGAAAAAGGTGTGCGCCCCTCATCATGTTGAAAAAAAGCGGTGCTAACATGTTTTTATTCTTATTTGGCAATTATCAAACTTTCACAAATTTTTCTATTCTTGACTATGATTCACACCTGACCTGAACCAAAAAACGATAGGGTTCCTGTACTCCCCATAAGGAAGCTACACAACCAAATGTCAACCCTGATTTCAGATAGCTGCGCTCGTGGGGCTTAAACCTGTACTAAACCTGCGTCACAACTGTAGGCCTAGGCTGTTTCTAGGCTAGCGCTAAACGGCCAACGTTCTGTCCAACTTCCGGTTCTGACAAGCTTGCATCCCATTAATATAACCAAAAGACCAATTTTTGTTAAATTCAGAAGAAGGTTTACAAATCCATTCATTCCCCATATGGTCTTTCGGCAAGTGAGAATTACAAATATTTACCCAGAATCGTCAGAAATCCCATTAACTGCTTCCAAGTTGTGGTTTGTGTTACTCTAAGATATAAATAATCATGCAGATTTTCTATGTAAGTATTGCAGTGTACACCAATTACAATAGGGCCAATTAAATTTATGGGGATTGCCAAAATGAGACATGAGTGGCAACAATTGTGTTCACAAAACTATATTTCAAAACAGAACAGGCTGGGAAAAAAAGGTGGTGATTTCCCCAATTATAACGGTCAAAATTGAGCTGTGAGTATCAACTTTATAATAATGAAATTTTAAACATTAGTAGTGGATGGGAAGTCTTGAATGATGTTTTGAAGGTTATAGAGGGATTGTGTAATCTGAAGGAGAAGAGAAGTTGGAGGCCATGAGGGACGGATTTAGTTCACCTTCAATGGGAAGTGTGCTACAGTAAAATTTCTTCGTAGTGACTAGATCGACCAACCAATCTGGACTTGTTTTACAAAGGTTTTCATAATTTGACCTGGGACATCGACCGACCCCAAAACAATAGGTTTCATGTACTAATCATGGGGAACACACATTACCCAGTATGAGCTTTCATCCATCCAGGTGACGGTTGAGTATCCTGTTTACAAGCAGGGCGTCACCTACACACACATCCACACACAAGCATATACACACACACACTCATGACTGCATAGCTTGAACCGGGTCAAGGAAGCAAAACGAATCCTGAGATTGTTGTACAAAAGTTGAGCCTGAGCACTGGACTGAGTCTCTGCTGAAAAATGTGGTGAATTAGCCATGTTCAACTGCGGGGATATCTCGAATCGTGTTAACAATTTTTATCCAAAATTTCAGGATATTCCCTTATCACCATGATACACTTTATGAACTAGAATTAAAACTGCTATATATTTAATATTTACAAAACAATTCACCAGTTACTGAGTTAGTGCTAGTCCTATGTTAGAACTACAATATGGGATAACTTAGGCCTAGGACCTAGTTAGATTTAAACATTACTTAACAATAACATTAAACATTTAGCAGGTGTGTGGCACGGGCCTAACCAGAACTAGTATAACGGCACCCAAGTAACGACCAGATTGTCTTGCGAGTCCGGGAAAGGAATATTTTCACGAAAAAAAAACTCAAAGTATGCGGAAGTTGTTTGTTGTTTGTCAATGATCGAAACTGTAATAATTTACGAAAAAGGCAACTTTGTAATGATTTGTACCTTTTCCACGTCAACCTTACTGGATCAGCTTTCGGTTCGTTTTCCCAAAAAAATAGGTGATTATACTGTATGGATATATTATAGCCTAAATGGAGATTTATTTGTGTATATCTTCGTAATCGGATTATTCCCAATTGGATAAAAACTCCCCCCCCTCCCCCTCCCCCCCCCCCCACCAAAAAAAAAAAAAAAAAAAAAAATAAAAAAAAAAAATTTATAAAAAAAAAAAAAAAATTTTAAAAAATTTTTAAAAAAAAAAAATAAAACAAAAAAAAAAAATGGGGAGTTGCCTTTTATTAGTATCTAAACATCAAATCGACCGAGCTTACGGCTGATTCTGCTGGATTACTTACAAAATTATTGCAATACAGCAATGTGCATTAAAGCTAGAAGGAAAGGCATTAGATATTATATTGCCAGTGAATTAAGCAATAACCGATTATGTCTCCTGGATTGTCAATTGTGCAAAATACTGTCACCCTTGCTGTACTGTCTGAGATCAGAAGAAACGCTATTGGACTGGAATTACCGGGGTTGCAAGATCTCATCGCCAATTCTGAGCAGCTGTTTCTATGGTTAGATTCTATTTCATAACAAAGCTCTGCATCCCAGGATACACGTGAGAGGCGCTGCGCAACTCCTCGCTGTCATGCCGTTATTCGACTCCGATGCGTCCACATCAATGATCCAACTGCCGTTGTGCCCGATTAGTTCTGTACGATGGCTGACCAAAATTAGACGCCAAACTAGGAAATCCTTTCAGCAGAACATCGGGGCCCCGGCCCAGGGTGACAGTGAGAGTGCATTATTCTTTATAACACACCTGGCCAACTCTTCGAAATCGGATGAAAATGACACTGATGCAGTTATCCAACATCTCAGTTAGTTGATCATGATACAGTGCAAATAATAATACCGAAAACTTCTTCACCCAGGACAAACAATACGCTGATGATATCTCTTGGGCAGGGGGCGAAATTACGGGGGGGGGGGGGTGACAACCCCCTGTGAAAAATCCCGAGGTCGGTCTAGATCTGGCGACAAAAAAAAAGTCGGTCGGTGCAGAATTCACTGTGGCTACCTATTACAGAGAAGAGTTCAGATATCGCCAACTCATGCCAACATGACAGCAAAGACCGACATCTTGCAGCCCCTCATCATCTTACTCTGCCCGCCATACGAAGGTGCAATTGACACCGATGACATTGCCCAGATGTGCGCCTTATTTCCCGAGCAGCTCGTCCAGATGACCTAGACGCTGTGAGGTAGTCTTGTGTTAAGACGATTATTGTGTTTTAGCCCGTCTTGAAGCGGAAGGTTCTATATGTATACACCGACTGACTGAATAATAGTCTGTCCAAATTACCAATGGGGACGTGGTCATGTGGCCGACAGAATCATGTTTGAATTGTAAAACTGCTAAACAGGAGCAACCCTCCCCCGATGCCACGTGTGGAAGCAGCTGGTAAACAGTTCCAACCATTCACGGAATATTTGAATATACGGGGCGGGGGGGGGGGGGTTGTTCCCGATCAGTGTTGGGGTGATGGCTCCCTCCAATATGTGAAGCAGATTGCAATTTGAGCAAGACGATGATACAAATACAACACGTGATGGCGCACTGCAGAAATTCCGCGCGTGGTGGACATAAAGCACAGCCCCCTCACCCACCCCCCCGGTGCACCCCCCCCACCTCACCCCCCCCGGGAATATGGCACAGTATCATGCGTTTAACACAAGGACTACTGTGGAGGCTGAACTCCTTCTTTCTGTTGCCATGTCAACAAGAATCTCAGTGATAATCAACACAGCGAAGGATTGCAAACACGCTACGTAAAACACATGTAGTCGTGACTCAGTCCTATTCCCACTAACTAAGAGTGCATCCCCAGCCCCGCCTGATGATGACTTACTCACCCAATAACTTCGGGGCACGAGGAGCAGAATTTCACTAGCTTACTAGTGAAGACGTGACCCTACGTCTGTCGATGTCATGGACCAAGACCTGACTACGGGACCTATTGAAACTGGATTGTGAGCGTGATCTCAAAGATGGCTTGACTTGGAGGCCAATGTTGATCTGTGGTGGGCGACTTGGCCTTAGTTTGTTCGCCTATCAGTGTTTGATCGGGGGTCACGGAGAGGGAGGGTCGGGCGTAAAATAGCAGCTTTTTCCTTCATATCTGTATGAAGATATATACGTAAGTGCATTGCGGTTTGTGTTCCCCTAATGTGCAAGTCCAACTGCATGTCAATTAGATTTTCAAAAAATCTTAAATTGTAGTGTATGTTACGAGTGCATCTGGAATTCCTGGTAGTAAAGACAAGAGTTAATACAAAAAATGAAACTCGTTTCCACCTCACATTGAATTATAATTACGATATATTCGTAAGCTACCTACCTGTAAACTACAATGCGAGAATTCGACGTACAATACAGGGGCAGCGCCAGAGGAGTGGTGCCCCCCCCCCCCCCCGGCGGGGACAAAGCGGAGAAAGAAACGTCAGGGGGAAAGTAAAAAAATTAAAAAAAAATAAAATATGTGCGTTTGCGCCACACCCCAAGAGTGCAGAAATTGATTTAGCTATGATGGACGTGTGTGCCAGGTTTCAGGCGCCCATCGGACAATGATTAAATATCGGTATTCAGCTCCCCTAGGCTATACAAGACCATGGTGTGAATGCCATTCTCGTCAGTTTCCATGTACCAGTCATTATTCTATGATATTTCGGCAGACAACACCACGGGTCATACTCATGCACCACAGCGACAGCAATATAGTATCTTAATATGATAACCGAAAATATGAGTGCACAGGTTATCATGTAGCCAGGTTACAGGACCGTTTTGACAAACATTATCTTAACACACAGTTACGTAGTCGGGAAAAATAGGTGGCAGAAAAATGAATTATTTTTAAAGGGGAGGGGGGCCCACCCCCTCCCCGTAGACCCCCCCCCCCCTCAGATCAGTATATCACAGGCAAAAAAAAATTCCCCCCCCACTAACCAAAACGATTGGCCACCCGGTCCCGCGACGGCACACCACTCCAACGCACCGCATGGCGCCGCCTCTGGACAATACCGATAATAAGAATCGGTCTCACGAAAATATTGTCGGTATCAAAAATGATTCACACCACCTGGAATTTATGTTATAACGCGCACGCCCCTAGCTCTTGGGGCATCAAATAATTTCTGGTGAACATTATTTACAAGACATCGAAGAGCGAGTGACTGAGAAAATGACAAGAAGAATCTGAAATAAACAGCACGAAAATGAGAACATGACGACAATCACACAAGAAAATGGGGCAATGGCGTTGGAAGAAACGTAAATATGAGGGGAAAAATGTTTTTGGGACAGAGAAGCCTTAACAGAAAAGTTGGTATAACCAACAACGCTTTCAACACTTTGTCAACAAATTTCAAGAGCAGACGAGTAGGGTCAAACATCAAACTCCGGATTTTTGATTGCCCTAATTCAGAGTATTTTTCTGTCTAATTGCGAACTGTGGGGTACAACGAAGAATCTTGACCACAAAATTCACACTTTCCAAAGACACGACTACTCCGCAATGTTCTCAACAATACAAATGGAGCAATACAATTGGATACTAAACAATGAAACTCTATGATGGGACCAACCAAATTCCCTTGTCTTTCCGTTACGTAGTAGCACATTAGACGTTTGAGATTTTTTCGGTCACGTCGCGAGACTCCAAGAAGACGCTCCAGCGAAGACGCTCTGAGAGGAGCACATTGAGAACATACTAAAGCCAGTTGGGACTCGTGGACTACCTTGCTCGGCAAAATCAAAATCGCTTTTTTCAGGGACACTCAAAATTAAAAGTTTTGAGGAAGCAAGCAAACCTGCGCAAGATAGTGATACGTGGCGAGCGGTTTGATCACTGAGACATGTCGGATAGACGCACAGACCCCAACCGACTACTAATAGGATGACCTCGTAATCATCATAGTGACGCCTCAAAAACAGGCTGGGGCGCTGTCTGAATGATGTTGTAGTTTACAGCCAGGGGTTATGGAATGAAGAAGAGCAGAATCATTCAATTACCTTGAGCTATGGCAGTGTACTATGGGATGATGGTTCTGGAGATTCTGCAGCAAATAAACATAAAGCGATTACAATCGTGACAACAGCACTGCTGGGTAGTGTATAGGCTAATATGGTGGCACAAGAGTACGGGACTTCACCCAATTGGAAAAGAAGATGCTCGGTCATGGTGCCAAAAGCGATCAATTTGGATTCATCCGTCCACATCTCCAGTAATCTAAACACTGCAGCTGATAAAGGTCCAGGGTCATGTTGTCAGAATACTGAATGGGTCTAAATCTTTATGTTGCCCAAAATTTAACTCAGCGGTATTTGCACACCAACTATCAATCTCTAATTGCTACCCACGATAGGCCAGGTGGAAATGTTCATTCCGTGGGTCGAAATACCCTATGGCAATAGCTATAGATGTTTTTCTGTTAATTGGAGTAAATTTCCCCTTTTCTATGCCTTTCCCCCTTAGTCTGATCGAGAGATGCCTCCGAAAAGGGCAAAGATGTGCCGTGCTACCGTATATTCATTTCCCCTATGGCCGAACTAGCCGTGGTACATAAAGCTTGTGTAACTATCGATACGTCAGCCAATCACCTACCCCAGTTGGAAACATAGTGACTATCCTCCCTCGGGCCGACTACACCCCCTCCGCAAGAAATATGAATTGATAGCTTGTCTCCTTCCGGAGATCGCTCCAAATCCAGGGAGTTTCAGAGAGACAGCGATATGATTCTCTCTAAGTGGCGGCCAGCAACCCCACCGCAGTATCTGTGTATCTCACACATGGATTTCATTTTGTCTCCAAGATTATTTAACCCGGTAAGGTCTCGGTCAGCATAACACTGGATTTCAGGTGGCCCTTTACAGAAGTGGACTGAATACATGCGCTTCAACCACAGGTCGAGAATTATTCTGTTCTCGTTTGGTCTGCACCGACGGATTGGGCAGGAACCCTTAATTATCTTTTGCTGAAGGGCGTCTTTGAGAACAGAACGCCACAACCAAGATACTAACCTTAATTTGGACGTGAGCCTAGTTTTTCGGTTCCTGGAATGAAGTTTAATCACAAAAGGAATCGAATCTTCCATTCAACTGTTTAACCTCGTAAGTACCATTTTGACAGCCCTTTGTTCAGCACAAGGTTACAATTCCTGTGCTCTCTCAGTTTAGATTGCATGCAAACGCATACACTTTTTTTATGTATTTCATATTATCAAAAGATAAAAGCAATCCTCCTCTCGCCCATGGTCATCAATGGCTTAACATTTATTTTCATATGTATCATAAGATGATCATTGTGTATTATTTTGTCATTAGGCTATTTGAGCGAATAAAGATTTGCACAATGACTCTATGTTGTTTAGCAACAGTTTCCACGAAACCTTCATCATTCCATCTCGTAACTTGTGGGTAGATGGATAAAAAACCATACGGAATACAGAGGGGGTCCAGGGGGGGTTCCGGACTCCCCCTTTTTGGGTTCGGAGCTTTTCGAAACACCAATGAATTCTCAATAATGTGGACCCGTATGGCTTCTGGGCGTCCGAGACCCCCGCTCTTCCCCGCTTTTTTTTTTAAACGTGATGTCATCTGTGCTGAAGGTACCCTCTACATAAAATACATCGTGACCCTTTACAATATGAAACTGCCTTAACTATTTTTGATCTCTGTGCGCTGTTAGGTGATGTCCTTGGACTTATATGCAGGTCAGCACCACGAGAGGCGGGCAAGCATTTGCTCCTGTGGAATTTTATCCCCCAAATGAATTGTTTAAATAACGTTTTAAAAACACGTTTATTTTGTAGGGGGTGTGGTGGGTGTTAACTATCATGGGATAACTGGTTGGTTGATCATCACTATCGCATATAGGACACAAATATGGCGCGCTCCCGTGCGCTTCGTCGCCTTTCGTTAACATATTGTACATCCACCTCTAACTGCAGGGCCCCACTACAAATTTGGTATATATATTCATTCACATTTTGTTATATAGCATACGTGTCTTCATTCACGCCATCAAAAGCTTACACATACTAGGGCTCTTCTACATCTCAGAAGACCCATGATTGGAATTTCTCCTTTTGAGTTCTTCTTTATTTTCTCTTTTTCTCTATTCTCTAGTGTTTATGTTAATAGTTTAGTAGCATCAACAATAGATGGGGCGAAGGCATATGGCATCCGGCGACAATTCCGTGTTCTGTTCGTTGTATAGTTTAGAAACCATGGCAAAACAAATTCCACACTATAACTGCCTGAGGCTGATTTGAGTGATGGAAGTTATTTCAAATCCGTATTTGATTTGACCGGAATGCACTAGCGTCCCTCTTAACCAATTTTTGAGGTAACCCCCCCCAAATGATAGCATCTCATGCATGCCCCTATCTGGAGGCCCCCCTTCCGTTAGGAGCCTGACTGGGTATGCGCAAAATGTACAAGACCTCGACCAAGACCTCGTGTCACGGCGGGCTATCTATATCCAAATTTAATTAGCAACATTTCTATACCAAAACTGTGAACGACTTCTGCCGCACTTCTGGCACCTTGTTAGGTCTACACAACAACAATTGAACCACAAAATTGATCCATTGAAGCTTATATTGAAAAAAAAGTTCTGACGGAGGGGTGGGTGAGGTTCGGATACCTTCGATCGGCATTCAGTGCGCGGATCCAATTTTTTTGGGGAAAAAAAAAAAATGACCTTCGAAGAAAATGGAAACTGAAATGAGATGAAAAAATCGTTATGAACGTCATGGGGAGTAGGGTGAGGTGGAAAAAAATGGACTGTCAGTTTTTTCGCTGGGGCCAAGTTGATTTGATTTGATTTGATTTGGTTGCTACGGGTTCAGGAAGCCAATTGACTCATCGTGGAACCTAACCAAGTATTGACGTGGATGAGCACGGCGACAACTCGCATGTCTCTTTGGGACTAGTGCTCAGATGAATCGGGGAAGGAGTGACACAATCCCTGATCCCGGGACCGCAATATTCTACGTCCCCATCCGGAAGGACGATCAGTGAACTCCCAGGACCTGAACAACTTTCTCAGAACCTGGAGGATGGGAAGATGTTAGACGCGATGCTCACAGCCGACGACGAGATCATTGCAAGTGCGCCGAAAAAACCCCACGAAAGTACCAAGCCCACTGCTTAACAGCAGGGACCGGAAACCTACGACCAGGAACACGCCAGTCGATCGAAACTGAAAGTACGCCACTCTGGAAAAACCGCCCGGTGCTGATCGGCTGGATTCGAACCCGGGACCTGGTTGCATGCCAAAGCGACACTGATACCGCTTAGATTCTCTGGACCCCTCCCTTTGAAAATCCTGATTCCGCCCATGAAAAACGGTTTTCTACAGGATTCCAACATTGATTCTGCGTCTTCAAGCGCACAGCACACGTTCTGCTGCGACGAAGGGTGTTCCGATCAAAGAGATTTGGTCGGCAGACTGTAGCAAAGCTGAACGTTCTTCTCGGTTTTACAAGAAGATTTGTGGTGTTAAGAAACACATTTTCTGCAAGTTTGTTCACATAAATAAATCATATGTGAAAAAAACTTGTCCTTCAGTGTTCCCATATGTTGCTTTAAAGTCTCACGTGTATCCTGGAATGCCGAGCTTATGAGTAGAATCTCACAATTAAACGAGCCTATAGGGTGACGTTTGATTGAGATTCTGTCGAAGAACAAGCGAGAATGGAGGAACAAGACTATATAGTTGCTACTACACACCATCCCCTGAATAGCCCTTGACTGAGAAATGTTGGTTTCAGGGTAGGCTAAACGTGACAGGGAGTCAAGGACACCATGGTGTCCATTACACCGTGAAAGGTAATTACGGATATTTTGAATTTTTCTTGGGGTTAATGCCTGTGTAATGCCTGTGGTAACCCAAAATACCCCAGAGAAATAGGAATATTATTTTTTAAATTGCCGTTTAACCTTTTGATATCATCATCTGCTGTAGTTTGACCCACCAATTCTAAAAAAGCACCATGACAAACCAATCGGATGAACGTTAACCTGAAGGAAAAAAAACATAGAGGTCACGTGTGTAAAATCATGAGACACCATTTGATCAGAGAGGAATTATTTTGAGAAATACCATTCATTCAGCACAAAAAAAAAACAATCTGATAACGGGTCACCCTGGGCCGGAGCTGAATTGGAGGGTCAGAGGTCACACGATGGGGTACGGACGAGTGGGTCACAATGGCGCCACCTCTCAACATGGCAGCCAGGTTGATGTTACAGCAAAAAAATGTTTTTTTTGATCACATGTTGACTTTGGATGACCTTGGATGAAATGGCTATTAAAGACACAAAACTTGGCTTCAAAATATTCAACCTGTCACTGGGACCTTGCCTACGCGTTATCGAGAGGAACGTCATTCATTAATGACATATCGCTACACAAATTATGTTCTTGGTAAGACTTCAGGCTAACGGAAACAATACGACATGGAGGGTGGTGTTGCCACCATCGCATCTCTGATTATGACAACTAAAGTGAATGAGGTGAAAATGTTCGTTTAAACATATCGCCTTAAATGAGGCCGGAATTCAAGGCGGCCACTATTGCATAGAGGGGGGAACCGCCACAGTCTTCGTCAACAACAGCATCTCGGAGGCTTCCCAGTTAGGTCAGGGGTCAAACCAAGGTTGCGATGATTGCGGCCGTACTCGTTACACGATCGTACGGGGGGACGCGTCCCCCTCAATTATTTGGTTGGGGGGACGCAAGGCATCCAACCCCCACCTACCCATATTTGAGCCTGACTGTTATATCGCTGACATTGTATCCGACCTATCCAGCAGAAAACTGTGTTTAAAAAAATGAGATAATGACCTAAATGATGGGGGTAGGTCTTATAACCAACCTGGCGGGATCCAAAGATTGCTGAAATTTCGATGGAATGCCCAAAAGTGTAAACTTGGGTTGTCAATGCCAAGGTAGGAGGTTGAGGCGACGGGGGGGTAACTCTATATTACCACCTGGCTCGGCGGGACTGTGAATTTTTTGGCAATAGGGTCATTTTTGCAAATTGAAATAGAGTATCAGCAATCAAGTTATGGTTGTGCGATTTTTATCAATGTGGAAGTTGGGTGCATGTACGGTGCACATACTAAGGGGACCGGCACACAGTGAGGGCTGGAATCCAACCTTAAATAGCCATCGAAAATTCGGCAGGTAACGCTACCAATTCGGTGCAAAGAATGATCAATCAGTGGAGATTATCCGAAATGTCTAAAAGTGTAACATTTTCGCGAGCCCTTCGCGCGCAATTGCGGTTTTACTTCTGTGCTATACTCCTTTGGCCACTGTCTGGCCCGAATTGAAGGTCTCTCCCAGGCGACTGTGGTCCGCGAAGAAGATAAAAAATGGGGCTGTAATCTTGAGTAAACAAAAAACTCAGGCCTGTCTAAGTGATAAGGTCAGAGGGGTTAGTGCAACGCGTTGGTCAAATTGGATCCGGAAAAAATCTCCGTGCTTCGCGCTAACATATGTTGTTGTCATTGCTCATTTCTTGCCCCTTCATGACGGAATTATCACTTCACCGTAGTTTAGAATGTTTCACAGCACCAACGTAAAACCTTGGATCGATCCCTAGGTGATAGGGTTTGGAGGAGCCTCCCCTAATTCAATCAATTTTAGGTAATGCTGCTAATGTCCCATAAGGCACGGGAAGTGCCGTTCCTGCAATGTAGGGGGTCCATCAAACGTTTTTCGCACGCTACCGCGCCAACCTATAGTGGCGTCCATAGATAGTATTCATCTTGTACCCCCGCCCCCCCCAATCGCCAACAAAATCAATCGCCCGGCCCATTGGCGTGCTTGGCTAAAGCACTCTTTGAAGTCAACTGCATCAGATCAATGACAGCCATAATCATACTCCGAACCCGGACTTCCAGCTGTCATGTTACCACTGTAAAACACTCAGAACATTCACATAGCTATCTCCAAACCATAGAAATGAACAAAACCATCACCCAGCTCGGGGAAACTACATTGGAGAACGTTGACCCCGTGCACTCCGCCCGACTACTGCTATCCACCTCCCTTTCCCCATTTCAAGTGATCCTTGCACAACGAATAACACCATATCGCCTGAACTTTGCCGGGCTGTCCTTTCAAACGTTCATGACGAGAGTCTTCTTCGTTCACGTGGTCCAGTTATTTTCTGTATAATAACGTCCATTTGTTCAATCTCAACAGCAAAGTCCACTATGTTTTTCTAACCATAACAATGTTTCACAGGGTCCATCTTGGTCCTCTTTGTGCACCAGCCCATATTTATCCTGTTAGGGATTGTTCCTTGGTCTCTTTCACTCTCTCTTTCTTTTGCCTAACTTTTTCTTCTGTCTTGTTTTTCCCCTTTCTTTTAAAATTGTGATGCCCGAATTTGTTTGTGTAGGGAACCAGACTTAAATTTTGCCTTTTTCTGTCCCTCACCTCCCATATTATGAATATCAGATATATTCTTATATATATTTATTATTGACTTCATGTAAATATGCATGTTTATGTTGTTTCTTTCCGTTATGATGATGAGGTGGAATAAACTTTAACTGACCACCATTTGAGCGAACCGTTCTTTTGGGTGTATTTCCCAGCGTTCCCTCCCCCTCGCGTTCAATTACTGCAATTTTTGCACAGTAAATATATGGCGTTTTCCGTCACGTATAATATGTCTATGGTACCATCGTGGAAACAATTCAGTTTTGTTTTTCGTCTCTCTCTTTCGATTTTCTTCACTATAAGCCCCGCCGCCTACCTCTGTTGTTTCATAGTGATGTATAGTGGCATACTAATTTCCGTGATAGCCAATTTTATACGGTCCGAATAATGCCGAAGGTTGGAAGATCATTACGGAACACATAAACAATATAATCAGTGGTGTCGTGCCCATGCCCCTTGCCCCCCCCCCCCCCCCCACGTACATTTTAGATTAAGTAGCAATTACGCTCATAACTTTGATGATAAGTATTTTAGAAGATCTGTTCTTCCAAATAGGCATATATTCCATATCAGGTAGACCTGAACTGGGAACTTGTTAAGTGCACTTCATGTCCTCCCTAAAATGGGCCCACCTGAGCATGTAAGCCGAGATTACAACGATCTGTGACTTGTCAAAAAGTCCTCAGCCATAAATTGATTTCTCCCCACACAATCTCCCTCACTCTCACACTATCGCGACTGAACAACTAGGTCACACTCAGTCTTCTTTCAAAAACATCGTCTGCCGCGTCACTTGGGGGCTCTTAATTTCCGATGGAACAATCATTTACCCCCCCCCCCCCCTACCCCCCCCCCCCGCCCAATAAAAAAAATTGCTGGTCTGAGCGACTGTATCAAGATGGCAAGAGGGCATGTGAACACCCTCAGTGGTTGAGCCAATAGTATGGTCTCTCCTGCACACCGACATCCCCTCCATCAAAAGCCCTTTGGGGCGCTTTTGAGTACTTCTTCGATACAGATTACGTGACCAGATAGGTTTAACGGCCTAAGGTGAAGTTTGCTTGGGAATTCTAACCCGATGGCATCAACGAACGGAGGCGTTGCCAACACTAACCTTTTCCTGACTGAGACAAGAGCAATTATTGGTACACAGTATCCCAGCGGCACTCTCTGGGTAATATTGCATCCTGACGAGAGGAAGACGCAGGACGTCTGCTCTCTTCAAGGTCTAGTTGTACACTGAAGACGAGTTATATTGTGCAATCTCTTTGCCAAACCGTGTGATGCGTGATTGTGAGCTAGAATAGCGTTTCCCCAAGCAAAACTGCTAATTCTACTCCAGGCTAGAAGGAGGGAAACGTAGCCTGAGAGGTGGTAGCCAGACGATATGAGGGAGCTTCCCTAGAAATGTGGGGGCATCGCTCTTTCGAATAAGCCAGCTCGAAGTTACAGTTACTGATGATCAATGATATTGTGTTCAAAGGTTCATGAGGGGACGACGGCAGATCGGGTGGTGTTACACGTACGGTGTGTAGAACGATCTTCCGAAACTACCCCGGCCGCGAAAAAATTACGATCCTGCCAACACAAAACTATACAGATTTCCCCCATACTTGACGCTTGCAGTCGCTAGCGGCGACGCAAGCGGCGGACGTAAGTCCTTGCACTCCTTGCGAAAATTCACGCGGTCGGTTTCCAGGCAGTACCGTATTATTTGGACGCGCACGGGGGGAATTCACAGCAGAGAAACACAATGGGGATGTCTTCCATTTCACAGGGTCTGTTCTGATGTCCTCAAGAATTATTGAAGACGTTGGAACCATAGGGCGTCAACGGTGGGGGACGGGGGGACAGTCCCCCCCAACTTTCCAAAAGTGGGGGGGGGATAATATCGTTTGCCCCCCCCTCCCACTGGTTCGGACAGTAATAAAAAAAAATAATAGGCCACATGCCCCCGATTTTTTCTTACTCTAAACTGATTCAATAGTTGTCTAACCAAACAATAATTACGCTTGGAAATTGTCTTAAGTCCACTAATTCCGGTGGCGACTCACAAGTGAAGATCTGGACCCGACGAGGGCCCCGAAGTCGAAGGATTACCAGGTATTTCATGCCGCGTTCTCGGATTTTAATTGAATGCAAAAGTGCATAATTTTCCAAGTAGTTCGCGCGCAATGGCGTTTCCTTTTTTCAGGCTTGTTGGCTAAATAGCGATGTTGTAATTCTTCGAATCATTTGGTTCATCAAATAAATTCAGACGCCTTGGGGGCAGACTGCATTGTGAAGAATGAAAAATTCTGGCGAAAAATCGTGGAAAACTTGGGAAGGAAGGAAAAAGGCAAAGTTTGAAAAAAAATGCCTGAACTTTTTTGCAGACTTTAAGTTCGATGAAACGCTTCCGGAAAACCTGCCAAAAATGTTCGCGCAGCCCTTCGCCCCGCCCCGCGCCCGACCGTAGTTTAAGTTTCCAATGGCTGACTCGTAAAATTCGGGTTACAAAAATTTTCTGCTCCCATATTTTAATGGTTCCGTTAGCCTAACAGCTGTCCCTTTCGATCAACCAGGGACCGTTCGATAGGACCCGGTCCCACGCAAACAAAGCCAGCGTAGGAAAGGTAAGTAACAAAAAAAATGCCATGTGTGATTTTCGGTGTAAATCATTTAGGATGCCACAATGACAACTTTTTGCTGTCTTTTACGCGAATCAACACCAGGTAAGATGGGTGCATATTGACCCTGGCAGTGCGCCTGCCGTTTCCGTCGATCTTGAGGTTATGAAAATCTGAATTTTTTTGAAAGCTCCGCTCCAACTAATCTAAGCTCCGCTTAGGTAGTAACTTGCATTCGATGTTTGTGTCCCCCCCCCCACTTTTCAAAAACGGGATCGATCGCCCCGGGTGGGACCACTGATCGCAGAAAGGATACTCCTTTCAGTCGAGCTATTCCGAGCTTCCATTCTGCCCAGGCTTTTGATTTACTGCCATGCAAAACGCAACGATTGCGGCCAGTTCTGGCTGCTCGCAGTTGGCTACAGTGTTGCGGTCATCGCCTCCACACTTTGCGTCTCGAGGAGGAAGCGGCGTGTCCCCAGTGGCGTCGCCAGGGGAGGGGCAGGGGGCCCCGTTGCCCCCTAGGAAACAACCTTGGGCCCCCCCCAGTGTTCCCCCAACTGAGATTTGTTGAGTTTCAGAAAAAAATTCTGTCGTCAGTATTCGTCTACCACGTGTGATATAGACTGGCTACTTGTTGAACTTTTTATCACAAGAAGGCAGAACTATGCTAAATTTGCCTCGAATGTACTGAAAAGTGTACAAAGGTCGTGCTTCGCGCGTGGTACTCGTGGGGAACTCGTCTCGGGCTTCTCTAACGTCTCCCGAACATTTCCGCAAGCTCTGTGGGAAAGGTTTCTGCATCATTGGCCCCTAGCGTATACATATCTGTGAGGTGAGAAGAATATTCTCAGGACCTTGGAAACTACAATCAACCTCTTTGAATACCAAACCCTTTACTGAGCCTGGGGTCCGGTTTTTCCCCTCTCAACCACGGCCCAATTTTGAACTGCAGTCGCCTAGGCTATCGACATGCCGTTTTCAACTCGTGTTTTCTCCAGGAGCTATCATATCTCTCCTGAGAGAACTACTACTCGGAAGTTCCTGCTCTCTATGGCATTAAGTTTATATCATGGTTGGGACCGTAGAGCTAAAGCTGGCTTAAATGTCCCTAATTTTTGTTGGGATTCTGTTTTTCTTCAGATTTGTCCCCGGAAATATAGGGAACGATTTGCTGCGCCACTCCGCGCGCACTGTAACAGTTGTAAGGAGCAGTAATTGTTTGAACATTCTGGCCAATGAGTCAAAGTCGGGGGCACGATAGGACCGAAGTCCGACAAAAAGTCCAACGTTCAAGCGATTACAAAATTTTGTGATCATAAAATGCCCCCAATGTTTGTAAGCTTGGTACAATGCAGCCAAACGCCAGAAATGCCATTTCCGGCCACCTGGGGGCTTTCAAAACAAAAATGTTTCTGTACCCTAATAGCTAAAAGTTCAAATGGGGCAACGATATGACCGGATTCCGACAGAATGTCCAAACATTTTTGCAATTTCTATACCGATACAAATTTGTGATCCAGAATGCCCATGTTGAAGCTTGGTACACAGCCTAAAACGCCCGGGAAAGAAAGGCCATTCGGCCATCTGGTGGCTTGCAAAACCAAAAATTTTCTCGTACGCTAATAGCTAATAGTGCAAAATGGGGCAACGATAGACCGGATTCCGACAAAATGTCCAATTTTTTTTACCGATATAAAATTTGGATCACAAAATGCCCATGCTTGGAGCTTGGTAAACGCAGCCTAAAAAGCCAGGGAAAGGCCATTCAGACCATCTGGGGGCTTGCACAAACAACATTTCCCTTGTACGATGCGCGCCAACCCATGTGGCGCTCCGTTAGATAGTATTCTTGTGCCCCACTAGAAAATGTCTGTGCCCCCCCCCTTGCTCCCATAACGAAAAGTCTGGTGACGCCACTGCTGTCTCCCGCCGCAAGGCTCCGCAGCCTTGCGGAGAGCAAATTCCGCAAAGTGTGAGACCGCTTAAAAGGCTCATTTAGGAACCTGGCCGTATTGATCGTGGATAAGCGCCGGCTATAACTCGCCGGCTATAAGTTTAAACCAATCCCAACCTGCTTACGGGACCGACATTTACGGTCCCCACCCGAAATGACTATCAGTAACTCCGGACCTCGACCACTTTCTCGAGCCTGTAGTTCTACGCAGACTTGTAGTACTCGAGTCGTACCGTACTCCAGTCCTACTCCGATACATTTTCTCTGTCCTCGACTCGTCACCATGGGCTCTGTACTCGTACTCGGACTCGCTTTTGAAAACTGTGTACTCGTGACTCAGCTCGTCCCCATGGGTTTCGTACTCGTACTCGTACTTGTACTCATAGTGATGTACACGTACTCGTCCTCCTCGGGTCCAAATCCAAAAATCATAGCTGTTTACATTACTCACTGGATTAGGTACTCATTAGTAATAGTCGAGTGCATGCTCGAATAATTTTGTGGACTCGTAGGCCTACTACAAATGTTTTCATATGTGGTTAATTCATCGCGGTGCTTTGCAGTGAGGGCCAGCAATTGCTACCATCTTGCCCACCTTCAGGAAGTAGCTGAATGGGCGCGGACCATGTTGATACCA
This sequence comes from Sclerodactyla briareus, assembly GCA_026419785.1. Taxonomy (NCBI): domain Eukaryota; kingdom Metazoa; phylum Echinodermata; class Holothuroidea; order Dendrochirotida; family Sclerodactylidae; genus Sclerodactyla; species Sclerodactyla briareus. Next base: position 27,968 of record JAODTK010005243.1, on the reverse strand, counting down.
ACTCCGTTCAGATGGGGACGTGACCTACCACGCATCCCGGAGCAGAACATGGCTGCTTACAAACTTGAACGTCGGCATCGTCTGAGCACTAAGTTGAAAATAAGGGGTGATTATTGCTGGTGCCATGCACAATCGGCATGGGTGCAGGTTCTTCGTTTGAGCCATTGAGCCTGAACCATGCCTGCAGATATTATTATTTATATATCATACTGATGGCCGAAGAACTTGTACTCGGTTGTGTTGTGTTATCAGGACTCGTACTCGTCTGTTGTGTACTCGTACTCGGACTCATGAGCTCCTGTACTCGTACTCGTACTCATGGGCTCTGTCTCGTACTCGGACTCAGCTTTTGAAAACTGTGTACTCGTACTCTACTCGTACCATGGTTTTCTACTCTGTACTCTTACTCGGTGTGATGTACTCGTACTCGTATCGGGTCAATGTACTCACACTACTAGTCTGGTCTAAGGAACCTGGAGGAGCGGAATTTCGACTACGAGTTCACCGTACTGCTCAATCCGAACAGACGGAGACTTATTGCAAATATCCTGTAACAAATTCCAATAAATCCACTGCAAAATCAAGGGGAACCATGAGTAATACTTTGGTCACCCATAGCAAATGCAGGTGCCGCCACAGGGGGACCTTACCCTGACTGCTGGAATTTCGACCCTGAATATTTTGTTGTAAAGTGTCACTGGATATCCCTCTAAACCATTCTCTTCTTCTTTTCTTTTCCGCTCTGAGTTCACATGCCCTGACGGAAGACATTCATCCTCGCGGCGTCCTTGACGAAACCTTGACTCGGAAGTTTGAAGTTTCCCAGTTTTAGCAAACAACTTTATGTTGCACCATCTACAACGCAAGCGGACCGTTTAACGCATTGTTCGACAATATGCCTGCTGAGAGTCACAACTCCCGTCTAGTATCCTTGGGTCCATTTCTTTCGCGGAACTAATACATGGCATTGACAGTATCGAATTAATTGAAATGACCAAGGCGCACGTTGTGCAACTCTACAAGTACAACTGAGAAGGAAAATTATGGCTACTGTTCCAACTAAATGCCACTATGAGATCCTCCAGGTTGAGAGAGATGTAGACGAAGCAGGTCTGAAGAAAGCTTACAGGAAGCTCGCTCTAAAATGGCATCCTGGTAAGGAAAGGTTCAAGTGAATTTTCTATTTTGGGTGCTTAGCCTAAGCCTAAGCCTAAGGCCCGGTGTGTTGGATTATTTTACTAAGTGATGGTCAGTCATTAATTAGGGAATAATGAACAGATACGAGGGCTTTTGTTGTAGATTTAAAACCGGGATGACGTCATGATAGGAGGTTAGAAAAGCCCGAGGTGCAGCCGAGGGCTTTTCCCAACTATTATGCTGTCAAACCGGTTTTTTAATTGGCATAGTTAAACAAAAGGCCCATTCATAAAATACCAGTGTTGGAGGACTCAAGTCCGGTCTTGGTCTCAAGACCAATTTTGAAGGTCTCGGACTCGGACGGTCCTTGATTGACTCGGACTCGGACTTGGACTCGGATCTGTGGGACTCGGTCCGAGTCCAGATTCAAGACCGCCTCAGAAAAAATCCACAGGGAAATCTCAAAACTTAGGTGTTATACTGCAGAAATTTTGACATCGACAGTGACAGATCATAAATGCGATGTACTGTCTCGTTGTCAATGTCTCCAGAATTCACCTCAAATCTGAAGGTATAGCCAATAGTGCATTTTATTGACTAACTGTACTTGTCAGAATGGCTGTTACTGCAGGTGGCATCCTTATGAGGTGATACCACTATGGACGCCTATCTATAAAGATTGATATGTTGATGTTCTTGAAATGTAATGAAAGAATACTTCAAAGTGATAACTGCTTTCTGAGAAATTATTAGTTGTCCTAGAGTTGCAAAATTGTGGGAGGTGGAGATCAGGTGGTGTTATATACATGAGTTTGTTTAGGCCTTTATTTTGTTAGTTCTAGCACTGCCGTAAGGCAATTTGCATTTACCTGGCTATTGTTATGAACTTCCCAATGATGACTGAAACTGCAAAACAGATAACGGGCCACCTCAAATTTTTGTATGGGATATATATGCCACATACACTATACCTGTCTGTGGGTGGGGGGGGGGGGGGTGTGCAACACTACTGCAATAACTTGCTTCTTGAACCTGATACCATATATGTCTGCGAACATTCCAAGTTGTACTAAGGACTCTCGGACACACGACTCGGACTCGATGTTATGCTCGGTCTTGTACTTTGACTCGGATGGGGACTCGGTCTTGACTCGGACTCGATTGGCTGGACTCGACTCCACACTGTAAAATATGACAGCTCAACTGCGTCAATTACGCCACGTTCGACTTTGTGCGCGTATATCTTAACGCAAGGCATTGTCGTGTCGCGCGCTCATCCTTATTTGGTCAGCCGGTGTTTAGTATCAGAATTATAACCCGTTATATTCACTTTTCATTTCACACACTAATTCTAGCATACATAGGTCACATGGTTTTATGAATGTAAAGTTTCACAAGTCACAATGGTACACTGGCTTAGTCAGAAAATGTGCTAGTAATGCGATGTCAGAAATTTCAACCGGATATTTTAGATTTCTGACTTCTTTGTTTTTGTTCTGGGGTGAGAACCCCCCCTCCATGCCATAACCATATTCTCACACTGATCCCCTTATTTAGGTTAAATTCACGCTTCGAGTGTTTCGCCAACTGTCAATTCTCACCAACTAAAAAACCTACGTTTGCCCAACCAGGTTGGTCGTTTCGCCCAACGCAGTTTGATCGTTTCATCACCCAACCCATTTGGTCGATTCGCCCACCTAAAAATATCAATATACCTAGTTTTACAAAAATGTTTGCAGATAGATATTACCTTAAGATTTTAAAAATGTTGAGAGTTTTCCACTAAGGAAAAATAATAGAGAATTGAAGTGGAAAGTTTAGAAAATATGATTTTTTCCGAACGGAATTTTTTCCGACTGTTTTGTCGCTCTGTACAATTTTTTAACCGTTGTATTTCAAGTTATGGTAGGCCTCAACAAGACTAATATTAGGACAGAAATAATGAACGGAAAAACCTACCCGGAACAGAAGTCATGCGATCAGTGATCGTAACCATTTCCCAAACAATTCTCCAGTAGAAAACCTGACACCGTATTTCCTCTCCAGCCTCGTACAATTTACTCTCCTAATCCTTATCTTTTCCAATAAAGACCCTTCTAAGTTCTAATACTATTATTGCTTTGGTTTTCAATACCTAATAAATAAAAAACACCTTGGGCGAAACGACAGGCAAGTCAACGGTCAACTTGGGCGGATAGGAGGGTTGGGCGAACGGGAAGTTGGGCGAAACGACTAACTTCCAATTTCAAACTTCAGTGTGTTTTATCCTTGATAATGCACCATGGGGGTTTTCAAGCGATGCACACGGCCAGGCCGAGTGCATCCAGCTTAGAATTGATCCCCGGGAGTGCATTACCATGTGGATTCCACAATCGACCGTTGAAACCCCCATCATTCATACACGCAAAATTATTTTCAAATATTGCAATCAAACAGCCATCAGTTTACCACTTACAATAAAATAGGAACCCCCGATGCCATTGGAAAAGTCTTGTACATGCCAAATAATTACAAAAGAATACGCCGGTTCTTCTCAACATCCATCTGGACTATTAAGGTTCAACTGTTTACGTCAGGTGTTGTATGCACAGTGAACCCCTAATGGTAGTCGCTACACAACTGAAAGGCTTATCCTAAGTTTTTCAGTCGAAATTACAGACCCGTTTCTAGCGTAGGGCGTGTGGGCAATTGGTTTGCACAGGTACAAAATATTGATGAATTGAAAATTGTTCACTATTGTGCTGGAAGGAAATAATACATGAAACCTATCTGAGGAGTTTAATAGCGATGTCAAGAAAGACTGTCCCGTTGACTTGTACAGGGGTCTTAGCCTCTCATGACACCATTTACAGTGACCATCAGTAGTGATATACGCGCTATTAGTGACGTAGCCATTTTGTGCATATATATCAGATCTGTGAATAAGCGTGCACAAAGTCTCAAATGTCTCAAAAAAAATGTATGCTGTATGACTGTATGGAAGAGTACTTGGAGAATTGTACAGTTACACCACTTACATAATTAAAATGAATGTCATCAATATGGCGCCCACCGTTAGGGTACCTCACTTCTTTTTTCGTATTTCATCACCCAGACAAGAATCCTGACAGAGTGGATGAGTGCACACAGAGATTTGCAATTATCCCAGAAGGCGACGATTTTGACTCAGCACCCCAGGAGCGGGCCTGGATGATAACACAGAGAGTGGCTACATCAGAGGGGGTAAGGCACCTTTCGCAACTATCTTGCATGCCATGAAAAACATCATGCGATCTGTCTGATTCATTTGTGATGACGATGATGGAAGCCATGCATGGCGGTTTTGTTAGGTCCTTGAATAGGAGGGATTGTAACGATCCCCTAAGAAAGTTTTTGTCATCATGAGACAACTTGTGAAGCTTGCTGATTGTACCAAGCGTAGCAGTGAATGTTGGCAACACCCAGTTGGAGACTGGGGGGGAGGACCACTATTGTTAGGTGGTCATTGGCTATGTGCCTCAAGCCTTGAAGATAAGGAGGGGGTGGACTTTATTGGTCCAGCATCTAATAACAGTAGACTGTAGGGGCTTGGGCCATGTCCAGCATTTAGTGCTGGCGGAGATAGTAAAGTGAGTAGTGATGATGGTTAAGTTGTTGGGTGAGCTCCTCAAGAGGAGCCAAGAAGACCTGCGGAGTACTGACAATAAGACATGAAGACTGTAGGCTGGAAGCATCCTCCCCACTTGTATGTAGCAGTGTATGGCTTTGGTTCTCTTGAAATTGACTGTGGGGGTGTGTCACTCCCTATGAAAGTCAGTCACCAAAGTGACGGAGGGGAGGGTCTTGCAATTGACCTACGTCCCTAGCCAAAGGACTAACTCTGTCAGAAGTAGTAAAGGAGTGTCTGCAATTAACAAGTTACTGATGAGTAACAGATTGATCTGCCCATTTTATGCATCCTGGCTGAAGGTCCATTGGTGTGTGAAATAACCTGACTTTTGGGACCCAGGGCCATTTTCAGTGATTTGGGTATGCCGATAATGAGCATTTAGCTATAAGTGTCTCAAAATGTGTCTAGTGGCATCATGGGGGAAATGGCAGGACCCCTTGTTATACAAAGTCAATGTGGAAAATTTACTTCGGAAACCTTGTATGAACATTTACAAAATTGTCACAAGAGATTTAGACCATATATTTTATTTCTTATTATTTAGTTCTATGTTATCTCTATCTGTTATCATGGCACTAAAATGCAGCATTCACTGTGTAGACTATAGTCTATGGTGCCTCTTTGCATCTTTCCTCTTTCCCACTCTCTATTCCTCCCCTGTTTTCCATGGCTTCCCTCAAATTTATCCAAATTCCACAAAATTCAATGAAAAAACTCAAGGCAACATGCTAGGACCTCTAAATTACGGGTGTTGGGTTTCACATTATCTACTTGTTTTCACATGTGCTAGTTTGATGGGAATATGTTACATGACATGCCTTCAAAATTGACCTTGGTTACAACATGATTTGCTCTTTGTTCACAGGTTTTGGTGATGACTATCAGGATGACTTTATCAACATCATGGCCTACTTCAGCTGCTCCGCCTATACTGCCTTTGATGACAGTGAGAAGGAAATTCGCTTACAGTGAGGTCACAACTGCCCAATTTTGAAAACATCCATTCAACCACGGTGCCTATCGAGAAGTCTGGCAATTACCGGAATCTAAGTTGGCCACGCTATCTCGATTCTCATTTGGCCAGACAAAGTATCTGAATCTTGAGTATTGGCTTTCAAATAATTTAAAAATTTATTCATTGTACAATTGATAGTTCTGTATGTTACTGCAGTGGGTCCTCTTAGTAGAAAGACTGCTCAGGATCATACCATCATTGATAAGATCATTTATGCTGAAAAAAGCTAGCGCATTCATTTCTGGAAGAGTGGCATTTTTATTGGCTACATGCATTTTTTTGGTGAGAGTGCATTCAGTGGTTCAGATTATACAAAGAGCTGTCATGAAACATCCTTGTACCATAAGTATGGATAATCGGATGTTCTCACCCAGAAGAAACATAAGGAGGTTGGGTTTAACAATGTATTGATGCAAGCGGTTGTCAATCCTGTGCATGCGGGATACTGTAGACAAAGTCTATTATTACCCCTGCTCACAGAGGGAATGTTTTAAATGGAAGGGGATGTGGATTCTTTTCAGGGGACCCATGGGAAAGCTGATCAAACTAGGCTGTGAACGTTTGAAGCCCCAGTCACACTGAACATAGCTATAATGATAACTATCAAATTGGAGCGATCACACAAAAACAGCCGGATCAGAAAGTGTGGGCACAGTGATTAGAGAGTCGGTCGTCCAGGGGTTGATTCCCGGTCTGGAAATTTGCAGTTCCCTTCTCGTGTGATTCCCCCACCCCACAATTTAAGGTACTGTACCAAGACGACATTGCCTTTTCTGTGTATCTGGCGAGGGATGCAGCTGAAAGTAAGTGTAGTATTCCAGGGTCTGTACCTTGCTGACCCTGAATTGGTTCATCCTCTGGCTTGGCAAGTATGACTAAAAAAAATGGTTGGGAGTTGTGGAGCTGATAGGCTTGCGTTGTAAACATTCTCTGAACGGTTCAGCAATTCATTGTTCACTTTCTCATATGTTATCGTTCATGGAACAACCCGCCTTCAACTTACGTTCATGTGTCACAGGCGCAGTGAGGATTCTTGTGAGCGATAATTTTTATCGTATCGTACAAGTTATTGCTGTCAGCTCAACCCATTTGATTGTATATTTATCTTCAAGACCTAATGTCCTTATGCTTGACCTATGTGTAAAATCAGTGTCTCCAAATTTTTAAGAAAATCAAAGAACCAAACTGTGTGTCGCCATGATTGATTGTCAGAGTATCTCTGGTTTGTATATTCCTGACGTAGCTCCTCATTTCTTGCCCTACATTCCCTAATCACATCCATATCACAACCAGCTAGTACTTTTAAAAATAGTTCTACACTGCCGTTTCTTTTATCTTTCTGTTTTCCCCTCCCCGTACCCAGGGATTCTATTCTGTTTTTGCTGATGTGTTCGTAAAAATCGCTGAGGAGGACAAACGCTTCAAGGAGCCAGAGGATAGTGGACTATGACATACCAGGGTTTGGTAATTCAAGAGTGACTATGAAGACGGGAGTTCAAATGCTACATCTAGTGCCATCACATGACTTTAGAAAGTCACATGATGGTGTTACAAAAGCTGCTCAAGAAAGTTTATTCCCTGATCAGCAGGTATCCTATGGAAAACAAAAGGGTTGGTCTTGGTGTGTCCAGACGAGATAATATCTCATTTGCCTCTTAGATGCTAATTGGGGGGACTTCGTGGAACCTCTACGACCCGCGGATGTGATAGCGATGCCACCAATCCACCACGTATTGTGGTGATACCACAGTTTCGATGATATGTGATTGTCGTAAAATGCTTGGACAATGTCATCCAGACAAAAAAAGCCAGCGGGACACTCTTTTGTTATACAGTTATAGTCAGTGGAATTAGAAGGCCAGTGATTTTTTTGTAATTGAAGCTCCTCCCCCATTTAGGGTTAACCAGCAATTGAGGACTATTCACTAGCTGTACCGATTAATTGAACTTTATCTAATATATCGATTAATCAAATCTACAGGTTGGGGGGCCCTTCTAAAACTATTGGACAGAGCAGATCTCACGGAGCCGTCGTTCGTATGGGTGGAGGATACAACACAAGAGATGCAAACAACCGGAGGGAGGCAAAACTGATGGATGAAGGAGAACAAGAAAAAAAGAGGGATGCGGCCAGGAGAGAGTGGAACGAAGAAGTCCGGGTGAGTCAGCACGAACGACTCTCCTACAAGAGTGCTCTGAGCGCTTCCCATGTGTATTCTCCTTTCATGGGACCAGCCATACTCTTAACCAACCCAGAAGAGAGAGGAAGTGCATATTGGTTTCACCAGATGAAAGTACCAAAGTCAACAATCTGTAGTTGGTATGGAAGATAAAACCTGATTTGCCGATTGTTGATTTGTTCCATTTTTGCAAGCCAAGGCAAATCATTTAATCCTACAAAGTGTAAATATTCTCTTCGAGTCAAGTCCATCCACGAAGTAAGATGACACCCATGGGGTTTTGTGCTTACATATTTTAGTACTATTTCCGTTCATATTTGGCAGTTTTGCTAGTGAACCATCTGGATTGTATCTGTGAGTGTAAGATGAGATAAGAGTCAGGTTTTAGTTTGTATAAGGCAGCGCCTCCTCCATGCCTAGCAAAACTTAATCCTCTGTCATTGATAACCTGATTGAAGACCTTGCCTGCACCACCAGGGATGCACGTTGTTCCCGACCATTACACCCTGGCGCCAAACACAGTGGCGCCACTTCCGTTACTTCGCAGGTAAGTATTGATTCATAAGTCTGGAGCTCTAAACAGGATGAGCTAATCCGCCTCCCTATTGGAAAGGTGCTGTTGGAAGTGACGTTCCCCCACATGCCATGCAGGAATGACCCCACGTGTATGCGCATCGTTGGTGCTGGTGCATGCATTATCCATTGTTTTGGAGCTGAGAGCAGCTGAATCAGGGAAAAAATGGTTGGAGAATAGTGAATTTTGAACAACAAAAAAGAGGGCGCAATACAGCCCACCGAAAATCGGTCACCATTCTGTCTGTCTTAATCTTATGCCCGACATCTCCATAGCAGGTCTGATACTGTAACATTTCTAGATTCTCGAGAGTACCAGTCTAAGATAAAATAGGGAAAACACCATAAAGTAGTCAAAGCGGCGAAGTATTTCCAAAGGACATTCAATAGCGATTGAAACTGTCCAGAGAAAGCTCCTGTGAAGCAATTCAGTAACATGGTTTTATGACTGGAATCCCCCAGACGACTGTGAATAACAATAAATTCAGTGTTTTGCTCGGTCCTTCTTGCTTGACTCCCATTCCTTCTTATCTTTTTGTTTAGCTCAAATCAGCTATGCTGTTGAAGCTTTTGAATCTGCAATGTCGCTCTATCTATTCTATCTTCATCTATCTATCTATCGGTCTGTCCTTCCTGTCTGTCCTGTCCTTCTTTCTGTCCGGTCAATAATAAAGGGTTCCCAATTTTTAGGACCAAGGCTCAGTGTGGGCCGAGGGCCCATCATGTCGAATTATGCAATTGCTCAACCTCTTACAGTTTTGGTGCACATTGCTGTGGTTCAGTCATAATGATGGATCTAACAGTCCGTATCTCCGGGTTGTTTCAGGAATTTTTTATCCAGGTCCCACTTGGCCCGTGTCCCATTTTTTATGAAAGTCCATGGAATTTTGCACATTGTACTTGCAATGCATCTCTTCCGATTCCCAATTGATTTTTAAAGTTCATGTAATGCCTTTTGGTTAGTGGTCCATCCGGGGTTTTCGAACTTCCAGCTCTGCCCAAAATGCTTCTACCAATTTTGATGTCACAGGTAGTGCTGATGTTCGGTCAATATGAAGTCTAATAGCTGTATCTTTAGGGGTTCTCATGGAAGTTGACTTGCGACCCAGTGTGAGCCCGATGGCCATCAGTGTCTATCACGCAACTTCTTCCCTTATCATATTGGGTTGCACAGTGTTTGATGTTTCCATCCACATGATGGTAGCATACCACAGCTTTTCAAGAATTTTTTGGTTTGAGGTATCCACTTGGGCCCTACTGCCTGTCTACTCCATCCATTATGTCAACAATCGCCTTTTTTGGCCCCCAAACAGTCATTCTGTGACGGATGTCAACCAAACTTGGACACACTTTTTATTGACGAGGAGTGGGGGTTGCTTCTTACCCCTGCCTCCATTGCCGTACCTTTCTGCTTTCGCATATTTTTGGATGGCAGGGGTCCCCTGCTCCCCTGATCCTGCCACCCTCGCCGACACTTCCCCTGCCTGAGGCACCGTTGCATAACCACTCTTGCATCAACTGCTACACAACTGGATTCATGTTTGCTCACAGCTCTTATGTATAATTGATTGCTCTCCCAAAAAAACAGTGACTTGTCCCTACATGGATGCCACTCATCCCCAGAGTGACACCAGAGCCTGACAGATGATTGCTGTTCATTTTACCCCAGAGATAACGAGGTCATAGGGTCAGCAAATTTGACTGGAGTACCAGTTCAACCATTAGTCCCTAGTCACTATTCTGGTGTCACTGTTGTTCCATGAATTCATCTCTGTTAGAGAGACAAGAATCTGTGAATTGTTCTGCTCATTGTAGGTTTTCAGATTACCAGGGGACATGTTTACTTTGTGAAGGCAGGGCCAGGTCATTAAAGGGGCAATATAGACCATTATGTGGTTAAATTTCCAAATGGTAATCTCCTACAAAGTACATTAGATTTCTTGAAACTGTGTCATAAGGTTCTCTTTTCACTGGTTTGCAACCTTGGAATGCAACTCTATAATTCCATAAATTGAAACATTAACATCTAATGAAAAGACGCAAAACAGTAATTCTTCGATGTATGTTGCCATAGCTTGCCGCCCCCATTGTTCATCCACCTTGGGACATACTTTGGCCATGTGAAAGTCAAGGTCCTAGGTCATTAAAGGGAAGCACTATAGGCCACTGTTGAAATTGCCTTTTCCTCTTTCTCAATTGGCCATTCTTCGTGGACGTCGACCAAACTGATAACAGTTTATTGACTGCTTATTGACATCCATGGCATATGAAATCAAGATCAAAGGCCGTTACAGGGGCACAATAGCATTGGTTTGAAACTGCCTTCATGGCCTCATATCTTGAACATTTAACCCATTCATCTTGTTACATTTGTGCCGTTTGAGCTTAGCACCTGTGTGTCTCTAGTTTTTTCTAAATACACGCACACACCCCCACACGTACACAATTGCTTATCAACAACTGTCTTAACCAACCTGGCACAACCCACTGGTATGAAACATGCGCATACCCTCTGCATTGTAACAACAGGCATGGATGCATCACCAACCCAAATTGGTGCGCAAACAAATACCAGCACAAAATTGCTCTGTTTCATTACTAATCGCATCTGAGGTCAGCTACCTGAAACATCCACTGGCGCAGGGGACCCACGGCAATTGATGTTTTAGATTGACCTGTGGCTTGCTGTGTCATTGATGACTTATTGAATACCCGTGGCAGGGAAGCGCATTGGAAATTTTTTTCCGCCCATGGTTTCTCGAGTTACGAAAATTATGGTGTTGCTTCGTGAGGGGTAAACGTTCCTCTAATGCTACTTCTCATTTACACTCAAATTTGATGAACCTGGTTCATTCCATGGTCTTTTCTTGGGTTTTTGGCGATTGCAAATCTCCTGAAATCTCACACTACCCACATGGCAACAAATTACAGAGAACGTGTCTAACTGCATCCACAAGCCTCAGTGTTGAACAATATTTATTCATTTCCTTCTTTGCGAATTGGTGATGTTTGTGAAGAGGGGGACAGAGAGCCCTGGCAAGGAAGGTGGTTTCCAGTATTAATCTGTATTCTTTCCAGAATATTATAATATATACTAATACATCATGCAGAATAATTCTGGTAATTCTGGTTCACTTTGATATTCCCTCCATGACCAACCTCATCAGGGTAATGCAGAGAATACCATACTCTTGATAAAACTGGGAGTCCTACTGCCTCTAGAATACATTTTTCATTTATACAGTATCAGCATGTTTTGTGGAGAGTTATCCCATTTACAGTAAAGTGACCAGAGAAAGGTCCAGCAGGTCAACTTATTTTGAGAGTCCAAGCTGGTTTGGGAAAATGAGGTTGTATGTTTGTGGCATCACCAAAATTGCGATCTGCCTTGCCAACCCATCAGGTACCCCTATGCCCAAGGGGCCCTATGTGGTAGGCTAATAGGTGGACGAGACTAGCCAGATGGCAGCCTATAATAGAAGTTGGGAACATATCCACAGTCCAGTAACACGCCAGAAGGAAGGATAAGCCGAACCAGGAAAGGAGAGCAGGGAATGTCCCTCATCTAGAATGATGTAAACTATAAGAACAGGTCGGGAACGGGAAACAAAGAACGAGGTGTCTGTAACAGAAAACAGGAGTGTGGAGATACTATTCTGTCCGTGTTAGCTGCTGCACACTAGGAGACCATCAATTGCACAGTACCCTCCACTCTCACAGCTTTCTTTGACACACGATGGAGTGCTTCCATCCATCTTCACTGCCTCTCACCCCTCTCCTGGGTGAGGAAGCTGACTATTAATCTGAGTGTTAGAAATTGACACTGGAAAGAAAACAACTGTTAATAACAACCTGAAAAAAAACATGGTATATCACCTGAAAAAAAAACTTTTAATAACACCGGGGGGGGTGAAAAAAACATGTTAATAACACCTGAAAAAAAACATGTTATAACACCTGAAAAAAGCAACATTTTATAACCATGAAACAAACATGTTAGTTAATACACCTTGAAGGAGAACATGTTGAATACCACTCTTGAAAAACAACAACATGTTAATAACACCTTAATAAAAACATGTTAATTCCACTGAAAAAACAACATGTTTAATAACACCTGAAAAAAAACATGTTCAAACACCTGAAAAAAAGAAACTTGTAAATAACACCTGTCAATCTAATGCTCCCTAAGATTCAGGCTTGGTTCGTTGCCCTGCAAGTTTGCATAATTTATGTCATTTTCAAACTTTTTTTGTTACGGCTGTTGATAACACTTGCCACAAATAATGGAGGCTGTTTGAAGCTAATGCAAATACCTGTCGAATGAATAAAATTGTGCATTGTCACAGCCCTACTCCACGACTATAGCATGTTGAACTGCCTGATCGTGGGGATGAAATGTTGCGCAGTTTGCTTAGCGACTCAGTTTTGATCTTAACATCTACAGAGAGCTCCATTAACGGAACCCGCTGGTGTGAGAGTTCGGGCAAACAAGTCGGATATTGGCAGTCAATGTAATCAAATTTGGCCCATTTTTATGCTTTTGTTGAAAGTGCATCACCCATATTGCTTGCTAAACAGAGGTAATAATCGACATGTTGCCGTCAGCATGCTAACTACCCCCTCTTTGTCATAGCATTCAGCCAAAGAGGTTTTGCATTAGTTTTCTCTTGCTTCTGTGGTGGCCATGCTTTGTCCCCGAGTACTCCATGAATAAAAAAGGGGGAAAAATGATGAAAAAAAAAAAGGAGATGGCCAAAGAGAAGAAAAATTAAATTAATAAGTTAAAAATATACATCAAATTGATCTAAATTAGGAAAACTAAATCCAGGACATTTGATTATGAGCTGTTTTTTTCATCCGTTTGCTCTGCAGAAAGAAGTGGAAGCCAAAGCAAGCTGAGACTGTTACGATTGAACGCTTGAGAGGATCGAGAACAGAGAATCGAACGAGCAAAGTACGTACAGGCTTGGTGCTTGGGGGCCTTCTTCCTCTTCCTTGACGGTTGGTACATTGATTGAGAGAATGCTGCTATCCTCGCTCTCTTTCTATATAATCAGGAGGTCAAGAGGGGGGGGGGCAAGGTTACCATGGGATGGCCAATGCCCCTCTGGCCAAATGCCCCCTGTCACCTTAAGGACATTATTGTCTGGTAGCGTCAGGCGAAAAAAAAAAAAAAACCAAGGCGATCTGCACATGAGATTATAGTGAAATAAATATGGTGCCAATATCGTCACAATGATATGTTCCGATATATCAACGGAAAGATAATTGTCTGTTGTGACATTATGTACATGGCACAGTCCATTAATCACTGGGTGTCACAAGAAGATGTTCATAATGCCTTTTTGATACCACTGCTGGTCAATTACATGAACAAAAATATATGAGATATGACCATACAGTTAAATATGGCTAGGATTCCTTAGATGCGGAATTAAGTGTGCAGTATGGGTGTAAAAATCACAGTTTTTGCGAGGGAGGGATGAACTGTATAATGAGATGAAGGGACCATAAACATTGAGCCACTCATGATTGAGGACATTGAATTGATTTATGAGGAATATGTTCCATGGAACCAATTTGGTATGCCCTCTCAGTGTTCATTCCATTTCATTTAGAGAATAGAGTATGTATGCGTTCCTGAAAATTTCCGTTGCAATCGGCCAACCACCACTCAGGCAGGATGACAGGACAAGGTCTAGGCTGCAATTTTTTTTCCCTGCTATTCGCCAGTCCAGCATTGAAATGCCAAATGTCCTCGTCAGGGACTCATTAGAGCTTGACATTGACTGTGGATATATCGAGGCCTGCTTTCAACAAGTTTGCCTTTTTTTGCATTTGTTGGAATCAACAAGGAATCTAACACTACCCCACTCTCCCCAACACACACACACCTACCTCTGTTGCCTAGGGAAAACCACACATGGATAGGCAAAATAGAAAGGTATCATCAAGCATCAAGTAATGCATTCTGGGTAAAGAATCAGGATGGGACAGCCTGTTCAACAGAATTGTCAACGGGGTAGTGATCATGGGCCCACTTTGCGGGGTTTAATCATTCAATAATGTTATTTCAGTGAGAGTTGAGTGAGTCACATGGTATAGCTTCAAATGACATGCGAGAGCATGCCGGTGAAGTGCTTGAGCCATTTCTTCAGCATGTCTGTAAGCATGTCCATTTATCATTCCTGATGGAGGGCATGCTGGTGAAGTGCTTGAGCCATTCTTCAGCATGTCTGTAAGCATGTCTATTTAGTATTCCTGATGAAGAGCATGTCAGTGAAGTGCTTGAGCCATTCTTCAGCATGTCTGTAAGCATGTCTATTTAGCATTCCTGATGGAGAGCATGCCGGTGAAGTGCTTGAGCCATTTCTTCAGCATGTCTGTAAGCATGTCTATTTAGCATTCCTGATGGAGAGCATGCCGGTGAAGTGCTTGAGCCATTTCTTCAGCATGTCTGTAAGCATGTCTATTTAGCTTTCCTTATGGAGTGCATGCCGTGTTAAGTGCTGGAGCCATTTATTCAGCATGTCTGTTTAGCATGACTAATGGGAGCACGGCTGGATTCCATGGTCAGCGACTTCGTGTGAGTGCTTTGAGTGCTTCTGTGATATACCAGATGTGAACAAGTATTAAAATACTCTGACATTAATTATTTCTTCAACATTCTTCTCCCCCACAGGAAGGTTCATGAATATGCAAAAAGGAGAGAAAGTGATGAAGGACCTGGAGGCAGATTTCCAGCAGCTAGAGAGGGACATGCCGCGAATTTGTGATTCTTGAGGGGGATAGTGGTGAGTCTGACACAATCCAAACTTCCCTCATCAGCCATGTTGATTTCTATCCCTTGACTCTATCATCGAACCAGAATTCGTCTGGCAGGTGAACTGCCAAGTGTATAGCCCCATATTTGAGAGATCAGTCAACAATGCTATCCATCTCATTTGATATCAGAAGGATATCCATGACGCTCCAGAAAACAAAATAGCTGCAGGACACTCGTGTCCCATGAATATGAATTTGGGTTGCGGGAAAAATTCAAAATTTTGGCTCACCCGGGCGGGGTCCAGTGGGGCGAAACTGAGAGTCTCAAAACATGCATTGCCATGTTCTGTAAGAGCTAATATATCCCTGAAGTGAAAATATGATCCCATGATGGTTCATTTTATTTGAAATTATGAAGGAATATGATCATTTTGGGGTGAATACAGACTCCAGCAATATCATCTTCTATTTTTGATCTGCGGAGTAGGTAGTAGGCTTTGAATCCAGAGGTTTCAAGTTTTTTTCATCCCAGGTGGTTTCTGTGCACTGGGTGCTGTATACTGTGCTCTGGTTCCCTCACCCATCAAAAGAGCTGACTAAAGTGAAAGACTATTTTCAAACTTGGAAGGCACTATAAAATATGTCTGTATGTTAGGTCATTCAGGGAGCCATTGGGAGAGTACTATTGGGTACAAAATGTTGCTTTTTTTTGGAGCTTAACGGGCAAAACGCTTCCTGTCTTTAAAACGTCATGTAACGCATTGTTGTGGTTAGTGGATGCAATCTGGCAGCCTATACTCAGCTTTGTCAGGATGTAGAGACGTCATTTGTGCACTGTGTATATCCCCCCTTTTGAGCAATCATTGAGAAGAAGTATCTCACACCCCCTAAGACCTCCATTTTGGTCAGAAACTAAGATAGCCTTCATCCACATTTTTGGTTTTGTAAATCTGTAGAAGTTACGAAAAAGTCACATAAATTATGCAAATTTGACCCACGATGACCTTGAAATGACCTTCAACTTTTGTCGGGAACAAATGTAGCCCCCATCCATCAAGTTTCAATCAAATCTGACAAAGTTTGTGAAAATTACTTAAATTATGCAAATTGACATCCGATGACCTTGAAATGACCTTCAACTTTTGTCGGGAACAAATGTAGCCCCCATCCATCAAGTTTCAATCAAAAATTTCTTCTGACAAAGTTTGTGAAAATTACTTAAATTATGCAAATTTGACCCACGATGACCTTGAAATGACCTCCACATTTTTCGGGATCAACTATAGTCCCTACCCACTAAGTTTTGTTCAAATCCGACTAATTGAAATTTCCGCGTAAATTGTGCCAATTATGCGGTCCCCAGCATTGCAGTGATGCCCACGTTTCAAACGCATCCGAGATTACACTTTGGCAAACCCAATTGGGGGGGGGTGTACTTGTTTCAGGTCAATCGGATAAAGCTTTAAGAGTTATTGCGCTAACGCCTAAAGTTTCCGGCGGCAGCGAGATGGTGGCAGCGGTGGCTACACACCCAAAACCATAATTTACCGGGACAATTCCAGTGTCCCGGGGATATAATTACCCCTACAAATGGGATCTGTTTCCAGGTTGTATTTGAATTTCCCTCTTATATGCATTCTCATGCTGTCTCCGTGAGTGTTGGTAGCAGCCTGGCCATCACCACTGCTTGAGATCCATTACCCCAGCCCGCAGTATTGTGTATGCACATTCATACTGGATGTCCCAATTATATCTTCTCACTTAACAAATCAGCCAGTCAATTATCTCAATAGTTTATATTCTTCTGTTCCTAACAGAGAACGACTCTGATGTTGCTAACTCTGATGAATGTAGCAGCAGTGACATCGATGACCTCTACTGTGTAGCCTGCAATAAATCATTCCGGAGTCAGAAAGCGTAAGTCTTTCAAGTGGGTAAAGTTTTGTTGCCAGGTTCAATTCCAGTCAAATTTCACCAAAAGGTTATGCTCTGCATGAGCAGTGGGGCCAGGAAAATAACTTGCTACCTCTTGACTGGAAAATAGGCTAGGGACATAGCAGGTTGAACAACTTAAACCGTTCGTCATGGAATAGCTGCCCTGGCAGCAAGTTGGTATTGGTGACACACCTGTTCTATATCATCACGCACTAGTCGAGAAGAGAAGGCAAGTTATCGCCGTTGCTCATGACATCGATGCTCATATTTGATGAGACTTATAGCTCCAGGGCCTGTGGAATCCAAGTTCAAATAGAAAACCAGTAGCCCAAACATTGAATGATTAAAACATATATTCACCATGATAAAATGTCGGTGCAGTTGTGGCCAGAATGTCGCCTCTGGGATGGAATCGATTCTGCTTGAGGGAACAAGCAGGTCTGAATGGAGCGACGCTGGTATGAATGGAAACCGAGGGTTAGTGGCACCAAGCACTGAAGATACCTAATCAGTGGTATGTTACTGATTTTTTTTCATGGTATATTGCCGAACAGAGATCAATCTATTAAAGCAAGCAAGGGTGCAGACTCTGAACCTTATTGTCAGCTGCGAATCCTTCACAGGGTACACGGAATAAGGCGATGCCTCTTTGGCGTACCTTAACTGTGGGGTGGGGGTGTGGAATCACACGCAGACAGACCTTGCAAAATGCCTACCCCTCGTTTGTCCCGTGCTCCAAAGCCTTGTGCTGAGCGTCCAGCGGAAGGCAAACAGGTTCCATTTAGTCTTGGTATGACCCGACCGGGATTCAACCCAGGTCTCCGGGGGAAGGCCGACGCTTACCAATGTGCCAACCACTTGGTGTATATGCTGATACAGCACCCAAACCAGACTAGGGCCTCCTCTTGACATCATTACCTTGGAGGACAGTCTCTGGAAACAAATCATCTAATGGCTGTAGAATTCAGTATGAACAGCCGGTGGGTGGACGGGAAAAGTTCCCACCCTTCTCTTTGAAAGCCCCATATCCAACGAGGCAAGGAATGGAAGAATCTTGCTACGGGAGTTAATAACTTCAGAAGCGCTGTAGGAAAGTCCGATGAGGATAGGTCCAAACTCACCTTGGACACCATTTTTGTCTCGCCTGAACTTTAATAATAATAAATAAAATAACAAAACCGATTGGTCTAGCCGTCAATGCAGCGCTCTGAGCGCTAAGAAAAGAAATCCAAAGAAGGGAAGCCAAATGAAGTAAGGTGGGATTTCCACCGAGACTGGAAGTAGGGCAACACGTGGTGACTGCAAATGTCGTTGGGAGGACTTCCACAAAGAAGTCGGCCCAATGGAGGGAGAACATTCGCTCTCCATAGTTTTTGTCCTTCGCTTGGACTGGTGTATTATAGAGGACGTGAAGATGACCGTTAATGTGGAGAAGGCTGATACGGCCGTCAATGATCTATAAGATAACTCGGAGCGGTGCCAACCAGTGAAATCTTATTTACATAAGCAAATATATCCTGAAGGAAATAGGGCCCTGACCGGAATAGGAAGGCAGTGGAGGTTTGCCAGCACAGGTGTCATATGTTGCCCTGAGTTGACAACGGTGTGACAATCCGGGGCAGCAGCATTGTATGTGCTGAAGATTTGTGGAGTTCGGAAAGAGGGTATGGGTAGAACAAAAGCAAGCCATTACCAACAGTCGAGGGTGGCGGGCGGCAGGTAACAAAGGCACCTGTGCAGCTTTCTCCGCAGTTTTCTGATCAAAGAATTTACGTAGCTTTCCAATAGTATGAACGCCATACCAGCTAGAGTGACACATGTTTCCGAATATGTTCTTTGAAGTTCCAGTTGCTGATCGAACAACCACCAATATTTTCTGCAGAGGCGACGGCTGGATCAAGGGAGTCTCCATTCCTCACAGGATCAATAGGTAGACCCTCACGAAATCTGGAGGTGAAATGAATCATTTTCTGTTTTGACTCTTGATTTTAGGCTTGTTGATTCCATCCCCAATTGAATGATGTCAATAACACAATGTTCTAATCTTTGAACTTCCTCAAGATGTTCTGACGATTGAAACGAACAATAAATCTGTGTGTCATCCGTGTAAATCATGTGTTCCAATACATGGGACGAGATGATGTCGCTGATGGGAACCAGTATAGAAAGTATCACAATGGGCCCAGTAACAGACAAGAACCCTGTGGGACAACCATACTTCGGCTGTGTGGAACATGATTTTTTATTATCAATTATTACAGACCAGTTTCTCCTACCAATAAATCACTTTAGCACTGAAGTGCACTGCCACACACCGCGTAGCGCTCTTTCAGACTTTCAGTAAGATGTTATTATCGAGGTATCAAACGCGCACTCATATCAAAAGGATTAAAAACCACATTCTTTATTACTATCCATGGCCTGAGTAGGTTATTTGCACCCTAGAAGAGCAGTTTCGATACCACGATTTGACGATAGGCAGACTGAAAGGGCGAATGAAGGTTGTTGTGTCAAAATTTGGCTCAGCTGCAAACCAACGCAGCGCTCAATAACTTTTAACAGGAAAGGCCGAGACTTACTGGACGATACCTCTGAGATCGTTCCTGTCGGAACCCTTCTTCTTATGAATAGGAACAACCTGCCCAAATCGTCACACTGGAAGACAGACGCCAGTTGAGAGCGACTGTTGCCAATATCAGTTATTACAGGAATGGGAAAAGGAGCGAGTACATCAAGCATGACAAAAACTCAGAAGAGGTTGGTCGTACGGACAGGAGTTGTCAAGTTTAGCAGGAGAGGCCCATATAACTGTGCGAACATCAACAGGTGATAGTTCAAGAAATTGCAGACCCGTCGAGTAGAATCAGGCTTTTCAGGTAGTACAGGTAACCCGTGAAGAGTATCAAGTGATTCTCCGAATTGAATCAATCTTGCCAGAAAGAAATCGGCAAATTGGTTTGCTGTGGAGTCAGCGCAAGTGAAGTAAGGGTAGAGTCTTCTCCGGTTTAATATACACCACTAGCGTGATGGTTTTGAAGAGATGGAATATCCACAGTCTCAAACTTGATGAGTAGGTATAACACATGGTAGACTTAGTGACTGTTATAAGATCTGCAGTTATCCAGATAAACTGCTTTGTCGGCAGCGGAACCAACTTCTACCATTTGCGCTCAAGTTTACGCTTAGTTCGCTTGGAAGCACAGGGAGTGTCATCATACAGGGTTGCATTGGTCTTAGTGTGATCGTGGGGTTTATCTCAGGGAGCGTGCATGGTCAAGAAGGTCACTGAGACACATTGTGTTTGTCAACCAATGACCAATTTACTCTTTGTTCAAGGAGAGAAATAGTGGGTCACTTTGTCTGGGTGTCTGTCTGTCTGTCGGTCTGTCTGTCCGTTGCCGTCCGTCTGTCTGTCTGTCTGTTGTCGTCCGTATGTGCGGGTAGTTAGATATCTCCTGAAACGTGGAGGCCATCATGCTGGGACCTTTTGTGGAGTGCGCGGTTGATGAGAGTTGCCGATAGCATCCACTTTTCGTCCCAAACGACCATTCTCATTTGCATTAAAATTTGCATATTAATGAAAATGGCATGGAAGCTGGTGTACAAGATATCTCTTGATCGGTAGAATGCACTTGGTGATGCGTTCAGGGTCATAACAACTATGAAGAGTACACGCATCATCAGATTCCTGGCATGATATATGCTAAAATTAGTTAGTCTAATTGCATAATTTCTGCACGATATTTTTGAGTTTGTTGGATTTTGACGACGAAACTTGGTGGAGATGTGGAGAGGTTTATCGATAGTCCCCATGAATTTTACAGTAGGGACGAGGCCCCAGAGGTCATTCAATGTTACTATCATGTCATTCAAGGTCACTTAGGGGTCAAAAACCGGTTTTTTTGGCCATAATCGAAGAGGAATTGAATATCCGTGAAGGCTGGAAGGTTCACATTGTGGATTATAATGTTGACCTGCAATGTGTGTGTTGTGACCTCTGACCTCAATTTGACCTCTGTCGGGTGGTCATGTGGTTAAAGGTGTTGAGTCTGAATAAAGGGCTTATTAAGGGGTAGGGCAAAAAAAAAAGAAACTGGTTATTTTGGATAGTATAAACTTTTGTGCTTTATGGAGGAGACCAAACTCCGTTCGATCGGACACTTTAGTGGTTACAAGGGGTCAAGTTTAATTTAATAGCTTTTTTGCAATACCTTTGGTCGTGTTCCGTGGAAACAATCCGCTTCTAGGAGTGGATGCATCAAATGCGATGAGAACAATTTTTATAAAAAACCGCCCATGTCATTGAAGGTCATCAAGGTCACGTAGGGGTCAAATCTGATTTTTGTTCGCCTTGCTTCGAACTTTGTTCAAAGAGAGACTAGTGGTCACTTTTGTCAGGTTACCATGCACAGAAGCTATGGTGTGTGAGATAGCAGGCGGGTGGGGGGAGTAACTCTGGAGGGAGGTATTACTGGAATTTTATGGGGTGACACTGAGGATATACAGAAAAACTTTATCGCTAGGACCAGTTTTCACTATAAGGGTGTCTATTTAGTTAGCACCAAAATGTTTAATATTGAATATCAGGTCAATAGGGGCTTTCAGTGTGTCTAAATTGCTTCATTCATGCCAATGTTCAAGTTTGTTTGAATTACAATGAAATGTATGAAGTGTGGTTCACAATTGGCCTGTCCTGAGATAAGTGAACTGATTAATGGGTCAACAGAAAGTTGTTTTGTCTAATTGCAATAATTAGGCAATCTTAGTACATTTCCACAAAACTGATATGGGTAGACATTGCATTTAATTCAGTAACTTATGCTTTGAAATTGGGGCCTGATTAGAGGGTGTTTCTGGTCAAATGTAATACCAGAATTTAAAGCAAACTCGTTAAATGCCTTGTAATTGTTCGCCTGGTGGGACAATAGATGAAAACACTGATTCGCGTAACCAGGCGAGACACTGGGGGGCGGTATCGCCTGTTGTCTTTGAAAAATTTTCTCCAGATGAACCTTTCCTTCTATTGTGTTTCCCCCCCGATCTGGTTTTCCCTTCGCATAGAGTTGGAACATGCAAAACTCGAAGAAGAAGCACAGAGAAAATGTGGCCGTCATCACACAGGCCCTTGAAGAAGAAGAAGAAATTGATTAGAAGGGAAAGAGCAAGATGACCAGTCAGCAGGAGTGGAGTGGGGAGGATGGGGCAGGATAGGAGGAGATGGACGAGGAGGAGGAGGAGGAACCAAAAAAAGAAAAGTAAGCACATTTAATACATTAATGGTCATAGGGAGTTGGTATTGTAGCTGAGAAATCGGAGTGCCTGGACATTCTGCATTTGATTTCTTTGAAACTTAGTGATGGATTAAGTGCAGTGTGGGATGTGCAGTTGGCCATGGGAGGGGCCGTGTTTTGACTTTTTGATTTTTATTTTTCAACCACTACCAACATCGAGGGTGAAAATCAAATTTAGGTTTTAATGTTAAGGTTTTTCAATCCCCGAACCCCAGTGAAATCCTCCCAGTTCCAGTAAAGTATGACAACAGAGTATAAATGATAGTATTACAAACTGTTTTCACCCAATGAAATAAAATATATTGTGAGCCCCACGCACCCGTGGTTGTAAGCTTTCATAAATTGCAGTTAGAGTAAGAGTAGTAATCCCTGTGATTATCAAATCCCACAATGTCCTACCAAATTGTGTGAAAAAAGTGCTGACAGAAGAGAGGGTTGACTTTGGCAATCAACCTACCAACCAAAATATTCCTTTTAAATTGAAGACATCTCTCCCAGAAATAATTATTTTGAGCCAGACACCAAGCAGAGTTATCTCGTGAGCATATGTGACCGCTCTCCAATACTGAGGAGTGAATCAACCGTGTGATGCGTGCCTCTCGAAGAGAAAGGCAAAATTGGCCAATGGTCTTTTACAATGACTGGATCTTGGTTCTTATTATTATGACGTTATGACCAGGAGCTCTTGAAACCCCAGACATCATTTTCGGGTGATTCGAGTGTGTCAGATTGAGGCCAATGATCAGATATTGCCAACTTGCCTTGTGGGCATTCGGGGGGAGGGAGGGGGGAACCTGCAGAATCCCCCATAATGCAAAGTCATGTTAAAAAAAGCATTACTTTTGACAATCTGTACCGAACAAACTTGTTGGTGGGATCCAAAGGGAGGAAACCACCAAAATTGTTCACAAACACAATATTGAAGATAATTCCCACTAATTTCTAATTGGGGAATACCCTTTTTGATTCCTTGACAATCATAGTCAGAGGAATCCTATGCAGTCACCGTCCCGTGTGTTGGGTTGTTTCTGGGTTTGTGTGTGTGTGTGTGTGTGTGTGTGTGGTGTGTGTTGTTGTATGTGTTGTGGTGTGTGTGTTGGTGTTTGTGTTGGTGTGTGATGTTGTTTGGTGTGTGTGTGGGCGTTGTGCGTTTGGGAGCCAGATTTAAAAACGGGGGGACCACACACGGAGATCATTTTTCAACGTAAACTGGGGATATCGCCGCGAAACCGGGGATATCCCCGTTGTTTGTCTCCGTTATTTCAAGGACAAACGCCCCACAAATAAAAACGGGAAAATGGGGGATATCTGGTTCATGTGTTTCCCTCAAAACTGTTAAAATTGATTACTGGTAGTGGTAGGGGTACCCCTATGTACGGTGTTGAAATGATGTCCCCATTTCCATAGGTGAAATATTCAAGTCAGTTTGTGCGTCACAGTTTGGACGCCTACACAGGTATGGTATGTGTGTGTTGTTTTGTGACGCCCAGAAGCTTGTAAACACGATAACTTGATCAGGGTCGGGTAGTAAGGTAAGGCTTCCTACATATTTGGTATGTGTGTGTTCACCTTGATGAGTAGAGGAATACTATTGTTGGGGTCAGGTAAGGGTCTTCATCTGAGTCACCAGAGGTCAAAGTATGGAGGAGTGAAAACCTTTGAAAACACGATAAGCCAGAATGGTTGTGTGATCAAAGTTTGAAATTGGGTTTGGTCGTGTTTTGGTTTTTTTGTTTGTGTATAGCTTCTTATGGGGAGGAAAGAGTTACAGGAAACCCGAGTGATGTTTTGGTTAGGTCGGGACTTCGTAGTGAGTGATGGTGATAATTTGTGGTCCTCGCCGAATCGGTTCTTAGATCGCTTCTCGTAGTCGGGTTCGGAAAATGGAAGAAAATGAAAAATTGTGAATAAAAATTCGATATGTTGGCCAATTTCGGCTTGTTAAAAACACAATAAACTCGACACCACTAAGGAGCTGAAATGAAGCTACATAATTGGTATGATGTGTGTTCCCCATAGTGATGAGTTAATGAACCCTATTGTTTTGGGCGTCACCGGTCAGAGGGGTCATCGGAGTCACCAGAGGTCGATCGAAGCGAAGTCTGAAACCGTGTAAACACGAGTAGTCCAGATTGGTTGGTCTGATCAGTGATGAAATCGATTGTGTATTAGCTTCCTTATGGGGGGATTACAGGAACACCCCTAATGTTTTTTGGTCAGGTAGGGAGTGAATTTTGGTTGAGTCAGAGAAAGAAAATTTGTGGAAAATTCGATATTTGGCCATTTGGCTTGTAAACACGATAACTCGACCCCCACTGGATGGATGTTGTGAAGCCTCATACTGGGTATGTGTTTTGTTCCCCCTGATGAGTACATGAACCCTATGGTTTTGGGGGTCAGGTCAGAAGGGGTCTCTGAGGGCCCAGAGGTCAAATTCAAACCTTGTAAAACGATATGTCCAGAAGGGTTTTGGTCTGAATCAATGTTTTTGGACAATAGGTTTACTTCCTTATGGGGGAGTACAGGAACCTATTGTTTGTGGTCCAGGTAGGGGGGAGGTGGGAACTTTTGGTCGAAAATAGAAAAATTTGTTGGAAAAAAATGGTGAAAAAAAAAGAAACAAAAAGGAAAAAGAGTGGGGAAAAACAATTCGGGATAATGTTAGCCAATTTGGCTGTTGTAAACAAGATAACTCGACCCCACCTGGATGGATGATGATGAAGCTCAGACTTGGGATGTGTGGTCCCCCCATGATTGAGTACATGAACATATTGTTTTTGGGATCAGGTCAGAGGGTCATCTGGGGTCACCAGAGGTTTGTTTCAAGTCTGAATGAGAAAAACCTTGTAAACACGATAAGTCTAGAATATCTGGTCTGATCAAGTGAACTTAGGTTGTATAGCTTTCTTATGGGGAGTCAGGAACCCGATTGTGTTTGGTTCAGGTAGGGAGTGGGTGATAGATTTTGGTCGAAAAAAAAAAAACAAATTGTGAGGAAAAAATTTGACATTTTAGCCAATTTTGGCTTGTAAACACGATACTTGACCCCACCCTGGATGGATGATGAAGCTCATACTTGGTATGTTTTTTTCACCCATGATTGAGGTAAATGAACCCTATTGTTTTGGGGGGTCAGGTCAGAGGGTCATCGAGGGTCACGGAGGTCAAAGCTCTGAAAACCTTGTTGTAAACACGAGAAGTCCCAGAAACGGTTGTTGGGTGATCGGTTGAAAATTATTGGTGTGTGTCTTCTTTATGGGGGCGTACATACACCTATGTTTTTGGATGAAGGGCGGGGGGTTGAATGAATGATGGAATGAGGCTCATACTGGGTTGGTTATTCCCCATGATGAGTACATGAACCTATGGTTTTGGGGGGGGGTCAGGTCGGAGATCATCTAAGGTTACGAGTCAAAGTCTGGAAAACCTCGAAATTTAGTTTGTTGCTTTTTACAAAGGGTCCAGGAGCCATATTAGTTGGTTGGGTAAGATAGGATGGAAATTGTCAGAGTTATGTTGCCTATAATGAGCTGGTAACTATCTCCACATTGTCCATGTTGTCTGGCTTGGGTTGACAGAAAAACAAAAAGGTCAAGGAATTCATAAGCCTTTCTGGCTTTTCGGTTCATCTCCTGTTATCATGGTGCAGAAATGCAGCATTTACTGTGTAGGGTATATGGGCAGCCTTTGCATCTTACCCCCCCCCTCCCCTCACCTGATGTCATGGAGTCCTCAACTTTTCAAAAAGTAGATTGGAATATATCAAACGATGGCGGCAACATGCTTAGGGAAGGGAACCTACGAAATTTGGAGTTTGGGGTTCGTGATAGGCCTCTTTTGAACTGTGCTAGTTTGAAGCAGATCTGTCGTATGACCTTTAAAAACTTATGGAAGACATTATTGATGGTCTTGATCGCATTCATGAAGCATATATTGGGTGCCCTTCTCCAGGTGTCAAAGAAGAAGCAGAAGAAGAAAGAAAAAACGGAGACTAGCAGCAGAAGATGATGAGTTGCGTATGGAGGGATTGTTGGGTATTATATTGTTTTATAATATCAATGTGGATGCAAAATAGCATCTGGTCTAGAATAGAATCTGGACTATTTTAATCCATTCTACAGTTAACTGGGTTCACACGGATCATATCATTTCACGGATCACAATCTCACAGGGAGCTAGAATTTGGCCATGAATCAACCCCGTTTCCTGCCCAGCCAAAAAAAAATTAGGCACCAGTAGATCCGTAGGTGGGAGCATTTTGATACAATCCTACACTCGATCTGCTAGAATGATGACATCCTCCCGGGGGTCAATCAGTGCTTGTTCCTTAGTGATGATTTTCTTCATCTTCAGTATTCGTCAGTGCATGCAAAAGGGACTCAAGGATCTGTAATATCGTTATTGATGGCCTCCCAGTAGCTGGAGTATATGGCTTGCTTTGATCAACTGCTCATTTAGGCCTGCCGTCTGCCTCACCACTGAGTGCTTGGCACAGTTGGCGGAGCGTGGCTTTCCAAATGGGAGATGGGGTTCGATTCCGGATGGGGTCATATCGAAGACTTTAAAAAGAACTGTTGCCTCCCCGGCTGTACCCTGTGAGCTTTGAATAGGTGGGTCATACGAAAGCCTTTAAAAATGGAAACCTGATTACTTCCTGCTGTACCCTTGCTGAAGCCTTGAATAGGTTGATCCTTTTGATCTGCAAGTATACCATATAAAAAAATAATGAAAAAAAAAACACTGTATGAGGGAAATTGGCTAACAGCATGCTTGCAGGAAGCTGCGGTCAGAACCATGGCTCTGCAGTATGCAAGGTGTAGGATTCGGTCACCTTAAGCAGCCTCAAAGGCCTCTGCAGTGTGACAACCAATCGCCCAAGTTCTGGATTGCCCTGGGTATGTATTTGAAGTCCATCAGCCTTTAGTTCATGTGCCGTTTTCCAGCCACGAAGCTACCCATCATATAGTAGCCTATGTTTGGAATGAGATCCAAAACTAATTGAAAAAAAAAAACAATCTGTTGAAAAAAGATAGTATTAGTTTGTGAATTTGTCGTCCCCACCAATAATTCTGGGAAGCAGGAAAAACTTGTAGACGTATCTGGAAAATTCTGTGAGGTCAAGATTCTCTTGTTGCACTGAGTGGTGTGTTTCGATGTGTGACCAATGGGCGGAAGGGCCCTGTAAATCATCATGATCATGGTCTGTCACATTTTATTTTTTATTTTCATTGCTTAGTCAATCAATATGCAGTCATGCCGGTGTGAGTATGTGAGGTCTGACTTGTAAACATGATAACTTGACCCCACCTGGGAGGGATCAAGCTCTACCTGGTATGTGGGTTCCCATAAGTACATGATCCTTATTGTTTTGGGATCAGATGGAAAGTTCTGGAAACATTGTGACACAATAATCAAGAACA
>JAODTK010005241.1:0-10192 GCA_026419785.1 Sclerodactyla briareus | reverse complement strand
CCGCGCCAACCCGCAGATGCGTCGTGCTACTTCTCGGTCAGCACACCGAGCTTGGGGGGTTTCAGCACCCCAAGCCCTTACCACAGCTTAGCATAATTGCTGACATCATTATTTCGAAACAACGGCGTATGTCACCTCTTTAGCTACGAAGCGTAAAACCACTCCGCACCCGACTCTCACGTGATAATCGCGAGCGGGTATGTACGCGTAGATTATCGAAAGTAATGACTTATGAGAGTCCATCGTTACTCCCGCCGTTTACCCCCGCTTCATCGAAGGTGCACTTTGACCATTCAGGAGCACTGGCAGAACTACATCGCGACCCCCCCCGGGTTACGGGCGCCACGATGCTCTGTTTTATTAGACAGTCGGATTCCCCGGACCGTGACAGTTCTGGTCGGCCGTTCCGACGCCGGTCGCGCGTTAGCCGCGGCCGGTTCAGCCGAACCGGTGGGGTCGGCCGCCCCGCCGCACGACCGCGCAGCCGAGCCAGTCAACGGGCCGGACCCCAGGACGTCCGGGGTCGCCGCCCGCCGCACGAGCGACGGGCGAGCTCGCCCAGCCCCGAAGGCATCCCATCCCGCTTCTTGAAACCCGGCCCGACCGACCCGGCCGGCAGAGCCCAATCCTGGTCCGAAGTGAGGTTACGGGCTCCGGTTGCCGACTTCCCTTATCTACATTTTTCTGGGGTCAGAGGACTGGCCCTTGGAGACCGACTGCGGATACCGGTACGACAAGACCAGCCGGAGAAGCCCGGCGTTAACCACCCTTCACTCTCCCCAGGTTTTCACGGGCCCGTGGAGCACTCCGGCCGCCGCGACAGGCGCGGCGCCCTAACAGATTCGTGGGCCCCGTTCTCGGTGTGGGTCCTGGCCAGGAATACCCAAATCCCTTAAAATAGAGAAGAAAGGGAAAAAACTCTACCTGGGGGACCCCGACCGGCGTCCCTGCGCTCTAGGCATTGTGCTTTTGCCCCGAACACAGTGCCCGCGCCCCCCGCGAGGAGAGACGCGGACACCGCGATGGAAGGCTCTGCCTGAACGTTCGGGAATGTTAGCCCGGTACCCTTTCGCCCGAGGGCCGGAAACGGCCGGGGCGGACCGACGGCCGACCGAAGGGTCCGTCAACTAACGGAACTACCCGGAGCTTAGGATCGGCTGACCCATGTGCAATGCTGTTCACCTGGAACCCCTTATCCCACAGCTCGATCTTCAAGGCTCTCGTTTGACATATTTGCTAATACCACCAACGTCTGCGTCCGAGGCGGCTCCACGCGGGGTCTCCCCGGAAGCGGTTGTAGCCCACCGCGCGGGTTTGTCCTTCCTATTCATCGGGGACCTTACTCGGTTCTCTTCGCCCCGACGGCGCCCGGCACAAGGCCGAACCGCTCAGCGCATCCATGTTCAGGGCTAGTGATTCGGCAGGTGCGTTGTTACACACTTCCTTGGCGGATGCCGACTTCCCTGGCCACCCGTCCTTTGCTGTCTGTATCAACCAACGCCTTTGTAGGCTCTGATGAGCGACCGAAGTCGCGGCTTAGCGGGCGTTCGGTTCATCCAACAGCGCCAGTCCTGCTTACCAAGAGGGGCCACTGATCCACTCGTTCATTCTCGTGCACGAACCGCCGAGCGAGTCGCGTTCTACATTCCAAGTTGAAATAGCTGAGGTGTTTCGGCCCCAAGGCCTCTAATCATTCCCTTTACCAGATAAATAAAATGTTGAGGATCGCCCGAGCGACGCTTACTCTGCGGGAAACTCGGAAGGAACCAGCTCCTCGATGGTTCGATAGGTCTTTCGCCACTATACTCATGTCAGACGATCGATTTGCACGTCAGACCGCGGCAGGCTCCACCAGAGGGAGTTTCCTCTGGCCTCATCCTGCCCGAGCATAGTTCCCTACCTTTCGGGTTTAGCATGCCTGCTCTGCCCTCCGCCCCCGGCTGCGCCCGCGAGGGGACGCCGCGTCGCCGAACGGGGCGGCGGTTGCGCCCCGACCCCGGGGGCGGATATCCGCCTACCGCGGCGGGGACCGCCGGGGGTTCCCTTCATTTCGCCTTATAGGTGGTGCCAGCCGTCCCGTCGGACTCGCAGGCTCTACGCTCCTTGTCCGTGGTTCAAGACGGGTCGCGACGAGAAGAGAAGGGCCTCGCTCGCGACCGACAGACCTTCGCGGAGACCGGGGGCGGAAGAGTTAGCACCTCATTGACACGGAAAGCGCGGCTGGACGGTTGCCCGTCGTCGCCGCGGGCCTTGGCGTTCGCGTGGGACCAACGCTCCGCAAAACCACCCGAGGGCGGTCACGGCCGAAAGGTCCTCGTTCGCTCGCGCGGACGAGAGGAGCGAGCCGGACGCTCATTACGGAGACGGAGGTAAACAACCCGCTCCCGCATCGGCCCCGCCCCCCCAATTTCGACGACCACCAACCCCCCAACGCGAGGACGAACGGTTTGCCGGGGAGGGCGCCGGACGGGGAAGTGCGCCGGAGCCGAGGCAAACGACGGCCACGGGACCCGAGAGCCGAGATGAACCCGTGGATCCCGCAGACGGGCGAGCCACCGACAGCAGGTGTGAATCCCCCGGACGCCCCATGTAGCATGAGGCTATCGTCAGTTTTGCTTCTTGGCAGTAATTGAAACCTCTCTTCAAAGTCTTTTCAACGTTCCCGTCACGGTACTTGAGACTATCGTCTCGTTGCCAGTATTTAGCCTTGGATGGAATTCACCACCCTCTTAGGGCTGCACTCTAAAACAACCGACTTGGAGAACGTCCGTCCGGCTTATTGGGGGCCCGCATACGGGACTATCACCCACTCTGGCTACGAGTGATTCGAAGTGGCCCCGATCAAAGCAGGAACTTGAGAACGGTACCCCCCGTCGGCAAAGACTTCGGTTCTCCTACGCCACAGGGTCCTCAAACACCGCAAGGGTGCTCGGATTCGGCGCTGGGCTTCTCCTCTTTGCTCGCCGTACTGTGGAATCCTTGTTAGAAATTTAAAAAAAATTTTTTTTTTTTAAAAAAAAAAATAAAAAACGTTTCTGTTCCCCTCCGCTTAGTAATATGCTTAAATTCAGCGGGTCGTCTCGCGCGAGCTGAGGTCTGGATAGGTCGGTTCGGTCGCAAGGGCGACCCCTGGAGCCTAGCGGCGTCCGACCTCGCGACGGCACCTCTCCCGTGGAGAGTGGGACGGCCGGACCCGGACGTTTAACGCGCGTCCGCCGAGCAGGGCGGCGACAGTCCGTGCTCAGCGCCGCAGTGACCTGCCATCGAGAGGTATTTCTGCCCCACTTAGGAAGGGCCTGCGGTCGGAGAAAGACCGACGCCGGCGCCGAAAGCGCGACGTCCGGCGCCGACATCGTGGGCTCCGGGTATGTCACTGACCCGACCGCCGCCTCGCGGCTGCGACCGGGCGCTCTCGGCGGCCCCCTGGCAGGAGGGCCGCGCTAGTCTCCTCCGCCGCACTCTGGAGAGGAGGGCGGTCGTCAGACGCTAAGCAGAACGTGGTTCTGCGGATCGACAAGGAACTCCGGACCGCCATGCGTCGAAATGTCGATGGTCAGTGAGGTTCTGCAATTCACACTAACTCTCGCAGATGACTGCGGACTTTCATCGACGACACGAGCCGAGTGATCCACCACCAAGAATTGTGACACCCTTACAACTCGGAGAGAGGACGGGAATTTCGTCTCTTGCAAGACTGTAATGGAAACGGAGGGAGTTCGGTCGGAGCGCGGAGGGAAAATGCGCCGCTCGATACCGCAGTAGTCGCGCAAGCGGACGGAAGACTGGCTCGACCGCCGCGACGCGGCGCGTGCTCCGTCCGGGATTAGCGCCTCGCGCCGCCTTCCTGCGGCCCACGGGCCCGGAACGTCTCCCCGGGGGAGGCGACGGCTACCGGATCGACGCAACGATAGCGGAGGTCGCCCGCGAGTACCGCGCCGCCGCCCACGCCTCGCGGAGGGGGCGCCCGTGGGACTTTCCGTCTCTGTTTTTTGCAGTGTTTGCGTCGATGATCCGTGGGCCGCGGCGTCGGGTGAGAGACGGTACGACCGTCCCGACGGGCGACCCGCCGCGTTGCAGCGGGAGGTGTCCGCTCGAAGGGGGTTTCGTTTTCGGGTAGATCCCCCGCATCACCACGGAACCTTGTTAGCGACTGTGTCTTTCCTCGAAATGATAAGTTTGACGTTTCTCGTCACGCCACGCAATCCGACCCAAGAAAGGGGATGCCGGTTAGACGGACGACCAATGGCCTCACTAAGCCCATCGATCGGTACTGGGGTAATAGTAGGACGGGCGGTCTGGTACAAAGGGAAGGGACGGAAAAAACTGCGAGCCGATGACTCGCGTTTACTCGGAATCCCTCGTTCAAGGGAACACACGTACAAGTCCTGTCCCCAGCCGGCGAATATCACGGGTACCCAGACAGGTCGGCCGAGGGAAAGGTACCGATGCTTGCGCCAGTGTAGCGCGCGTGCGGCCCCGGACAATCAAGGCATTACAGACTGTATGCTCTACTGCTGGATGGTGGAGCCATTAGGCCCTAATGAAGTAAGACGCGGCAAACCACGACGGGTGGCCGAAATACATAGCAAGCCAGAGTCCGTTCGTTATCGGAAATGAACCAGACAACTCACTCACCAACTAAGAACGGCCATGGCCCACATCCACAAATTGCGAGAAAGAGCCTCTAATCTGCAATCCTGACCTTGGAGGGCAAGGGGAGGTTTCCGTGTTGAGCAAAGTAAGCAGCAGGATCCACTCTAGGTGTGCCCTTCCGTTCACTTCCTTAACAGTTTCAACCACAGTTGCAACCACAACCATCTCCCCAGGAACCGCAAAGACTTGGTTTCCCTGGAGGGTTGCCCGCCGCATCATGAGAGGAACGCGGCCGGATTACGGGTCTGTATTGGTTTATGGTCGGATAACCTAGGGCGAGGGTATTGATCGCTGATCCTCCGACTGTCGTTCTTGATCAAGAAGGACATTCCTGGGCAATATCCTTTCGCGGTCGGGAAGTCTGCGACGACCAAGAATGTGCACTCTCACGCCGCAATACGAATGCCCCGGCAGTCCCTCTGATCATACCTCAGGTCAAGGACCAGTCGAACGGAACGAGACGAGGTTCTATTCACTATCTCGGCTTGAAGCTGTTGGCACAGTGGCCCTGCTTTGAACCTCTTTTCTCAAAGTAGTAAACGTTCGCCTCGCACGTGCACTGTTTAGAAAGCAACAGCACGACCGCAGATAAACTGGCTGGAAGAGAGTGCCGGGACGTGAGGGCGAAACACGGACAGTGCTCGCCTCGCGGGACCGTCCGCCCGGCCCAGAAACGAATACGAGTGTTAACTGCAGCAATTTAATATACGCGCTGGAGGCGGGAATTAACGCGGCGCTGGCACCAGACTGCACTCCAGAAGATCCTCGTAAAGGATTTAAAGTGTATAAGTCCAGATCAAGAGCATCCGAAGAGGCCTGTATCTTTATTTGTCATACTCCCCTGTAGGAGTGTGTAATGCGGCCTGATGTCTGGATGTGGTCGCAGTTTTCAAGGCTACTCTCCGGAATCGAACTCCGATCTCGTTACCGTACAACCATGATAAGAGCTAACTACCTATCGAAAGTTGAGAAGAGCAGACTTTGGAGGGAGCGTCGACGTTGGAGACAGTGCGATCGGCGCGAGTTAATAGAGTTCACCAGCGGAGACTCGTGCCCCGAAAGGACCGCAATGGCTGTTCTAATAAAAGCACGCGTCCCCAGTGAAGGGTCGGCGCTTCATCGCATGTATTAGCTCTTGAATACCAGTTATCCATGGCACATGTATGTCACAATAACAATATTGATCTAAGGAGCCATCTGCAGATTTATTGGGTATTCAGTGCGATGACGTGATAGGCTTAATCTTGAGACAAGCACTGACTACTGCAGGATCAACAGGTATCCGGGTGCGTTGGTCTGACGCCGCTCCGCCGCTTCCGAGAAACGAGAGAGAGCAAGAGCCGCCGCGACGACCGGGACGGGAGCCCGAGGGCTACCCCGCCCGTATCGAATGGGAGCGCCCGCCCGGGACGAGCGCTCCCGGGTTTTTCACGCTTTCGCTGCTTCGTGCATGAAGCGGGCCGCTCGGCCCAGGGGGACGACCGGGGTCGACTCGCGGTATTTATAACGAGCCCGCGACAAAACATTACTCGAAAAGCAGCCCGAAATTGTCTCGGCGCGCAGCGCCCATCACGCGCCACCTCCACGAGGCGATTACCAGCCCGGAGTGACAGCCCAAACCCGAGCTGGAGGGAGAGGTACCCCATCCTCTATAAACGAGCCCGAACACCAGTACTCTGGCTTCCGCCCCAAAATCATACGAGTGCGCCCACTAGCTGCACACCAGCCAAGGGTACGTTGTAGCCGCGCACGACGCAACGGATCAGGCTCGTTCGAATGACTCGATCCGAAACACACCGTGCTCCGAAATATACGACACGTGAGAATTTACCGGGACGCCGAGCCGACGTCAGCCGGACGGCGACCCGGGTCACGCGCGCACCGGCAATTTCAGTTTGAAGGTTCATATTTCGGGACTTACATTTAACGGCATCTGGGCGAGGAGAGAGGATAACCCTGCCTATAAACGAGCCGAAACCCATTACCGGATATTGAACATTTTAAAGTTGTCCCATATGACCTAATTGGGTGTGCTGTACGCGAATCTGAAGTCGGGAAGTTTATTATCTCTTCCGTTCTCGAGATCTAACAAAAGCATGAAGCGAGAACTGAGAAAAGTAGCCGAAACTGGCGGGTGAAGGGTGGCCAATCAACCGCGGAATCGTGACTGGATTCGTCCGTCGGGACCGGAAAAAGTCGAGTGCGCCGAGTTAAGAATATGAGGTCCCCCACTCGGTGACCCCCTCCCCGTTGCCGTTATACACGGATTTTTAAAATCCCGGTGTGGTGATCGGGGATTTGCCGGCTCCTCGGGGAAACGGGCTGGCAATACCCGGGGAATCCATTGACCCTCGGATTTCGTCCCGCTCGGGTACCGGCCGACTAATTCCGAGTGCGGCCGAGGTAGAATATGAGGTCCCCCACTCGGTGACCCATTCCCGTTTGCCGTTATTACGGTATTTTAAAATCCCGGTGTGGTGATCGAGTGCCTAGCCGAGACTCCCGGCCAGCCCTTCGAGCAATGTCCCGTTAGACCTGCTAACGTTGAGAATCACTGGGCAGAGCTCGCAATTCGCTCTCCGGTTGAAGTCGGAAACGGGAATCATTACACCAAACCGGCGACGACGGGGGCCTACAAGCCCCTTCAGAGCTGAAAATGAAAGCAGGAGGCGGTAGTATTTAATGAAAATAACGAGGCGCCCCGTAGGGATGATCTTCTGGACGGGAGAAAATCTGAAAGACGCGCGCGTCCCGGATCGGGTATATTCGCAAATAACTGGAAATTCGCGCTCCGGATGGCGTTGAAAACGAAATCAGTACACCAAATTGGGGAAGACGGAGGCCCACAAGCCTCTCATAGCCAAATGGAAGCCAAGAGTCTGTGAGTATTTTAATAAAATAACCACAAGCCGTAGGTCTATCCCTGCAGGTGAGAATATTCTGAAGGACCGCAGCGGATTCCCGACCCCTGAAATGGCCCAAAATAACTCGAAATTCGAGCTCCGTTTGGAGACTTAGTCGAAATCATATAGTAAAATAGTCAATACGCACTCTACAACGCGGATCTATAGCTCAAATGACGCCAAGAGTCTGTTCTACACGAATATATTAACTGCAGACTCCTAGGTATCGTAGTTGGGACAGGAAAAATACAAGGCGAGGGCGCGTTTTCTAGGACTTTGGAAAATTATATTATTCGCCCGATCGCGGATGTTCGCAGCGATATTACCGGGTGACCTTCCCCCGTGTTCCAAAATCATCATGCCCTTCCCGAGGGCCTATAGACGTGAATTCACCGGGAATATAGCAAGGGCTCTTAGAGGATCGGCTTTGCTAGTCCGTCCGGCGGGCGTTGGTGCAGGGGGCCCGCGGGGGCCGCAGCGCGGCGAAAAATCCGATTGTGCCGTATTCGCGCAGAGGTCGCGGCCTTTACGGCCACCGGGTCGAGACGGGGGCCCACAGCCCCGGCCGCCTTGTCGCGCAAAACCGCAGGCATGTGCTACCCGGTCATGTACCGCTAGCGCCCCGGACCCCAAAGGGTGAGAGGAAAAATTTTTCAAAAAGTCAGGCCAAATTCCGCTCACGGCATATAAATCGGCTGAATCCGCATGCATCAGAGGAAGAGGCGAAGGACCTATGTACCGTGTCCAAAATCATCATGCCCTTCCGAGGGGATATAGACGTGAAATTCACAGGGAATATAGCCATCGGTTGCTCTTCTGGGGCGGCTTTGGCTAGTCCGCCGGGGCGGGCGTTGGCGCAGGGGCCCCGCGGGGGCAGCAGCGGGCTGAAAAAAAATCCCGATTTTTGCCTTATTCGAGCAGAGGGCAGCGCCTTCACGCCCACGGGTCTGAGAGGGGGCCCACATGCCCCGGCCGCCTGTCGCGCAAAACGCGAGCATGGCTACCCGGTCATGTTAAAGGCTAGCGCCCCGGTACCCGAGCGGGTGAGAGAGAGAACATTTTCAAAAGTCACGAATCCAGTCCGAGCGCAGATACATCGGCCAGAATCCGCCTGCATCAGAGAGATAGGCGAAGGACCTATGTACCGTGTTCCCAAAAATCATCATGCCCTCCCGAGGGCTATGGACGTGAAATTCATAGGAAATATAGCCCATCGTTTGCTCTTTGGGGATCGGCTTGGCTAGTCCGTCCGAGCGGGCGTTGGCGCAGGGGGCGCCGCGGGGCGCAGCGGGTTGTCTTCTGGGGATCGGCTTTGGTTAGTCCGTCCGGGCGGGCGTTGGGCCGGGGCGCCGCGGGGGCGACAGCGGGCTGAAAAAATCCCGATTTTGCCGTGTATTCGAGCAGAGGTCAGCGCCTTCTTTACGCCTACCGGGTCGAGACGGGGGCTCACACGCCCCTGCCCCTGTCGCGCAAACCGCCAGAGCATGTTGCTACCCGGTCAGGTTAACGGGCTAGCGCCCCGGTACCCGGAACGGGGTGGTGAGAAGAACATTTTCAAAAAAGGTAAACGAATTAAAGTCGAGAGCGAAATTATACATCGGCCGAATCCGCCTGCATCAGAGGGAGAGAGGCGAAGGACATATGTCCGTGTCCAACATCTCATGCCGACCTTCCCGAGAGGCTACAGACGTGAATTCACAGGAAAATAGCCCATCGGTTGCTCTTTTGGGGATCGGCTCGGATAGTCCGTCCGGGCGGGCGTTGGCCACAGGGGTTGCGCCCGGGGGGGCGAAGCGGGCTGAAAAAAATATGAATTTCTCCAGGATTTCAGCAGGGTGTCGGCGCCCGTCCCGTACGCCCAAGGTCGAGAGCGGAGCCCATGCGCCCGCTGCCTGTCGAGCGGGAACGGCAGCCGAGGCATGCGCTACCCAGGACATGTCAAACCAGTTCGGCCTCGGGCCTCAAATGGGGAGGACGGGTTTTTGGTGCACGAAAAGTCGACATTTCCGCCCATGGCTCCATATAAATTCGGCTAAAAATCCGCAGGCCATCGAGGAAGCCGCGAAGGGCATGTGTCCCGGGGTTCCAAAATCATAATGCCCTTCCCGAGGGACTGTGGACGTGAAATCACAGGAGGAATATAGCCAATCGGTTGCCTTCTTTGGGGGATCAGCATCGGCTAGTCCGTCCGGGCGGCCGTGGGGGCAGGGGGGCGAACGCGGATGGCGCAGAGGGCTGGGGCTGGTTGGTTCGCTCATACTGTCATGGCTTCAAATCGATGGAAGCAGCGGATTGGTGACGCGTCTCCTCCCGGGGGAAAGCTTCGTTTAAACATGTCGGGAACTTAGCCTAATTCGGATTTGGCCTGTGTACAGTGGCAGTCACCGCCCCCAAACCCAGGATTAGGAGGCAGG
Source organism: Sclerodactyla briareus (assembly GCA_026419785.1). Taxonomy (NCBI): domain Eukaryota; kingdom Metazoa; phylum Echinodermata; class Holothuroidea; order Dendrochirotida; family Sclerodactylidae; genus Sclerodactyla; species Sclerodactyla briareus. The sequence goes on along the minus strand of JAODTK010005241.1, from coordinate 222 downwards.
GTAGGTAATAGGGGAAGGGAGGGATGCCGCTAGTTTAGTACTCCCGTAACGCCTGCCGGTCACCGACCAATCGCCTGAACGGGTAAGCCCGGGCAACGCGATCGAGAGCGACATCGAGGTCGGCCCCGGGGATTCTCCCGGCTGAGCTCTGTCGTGGGGACAGCCGGTCCGTCCCGGAGACCGGTGCGCCAAGGTGTATGTTCGGTTTTGTTTTTTGGGTTC
>JAODTK010005240.1:0-14657 GCA_026419785.1 Sclerodactyla briareus | reverse complement strand
TATACATTTCAAAGTAGTTAAGTTCAAAGTAGTAGTTGTAGACAATGGAGAAGGTTGTTACATCGTCATTCGCGAGAAGTACGGTACATACATGGTTCGGTAAAACACCTTGTCGGAACTATCTTGACCCCTAATAGTTTCAGACTAAAAACATATTTTCTAAGGATATTATAGTAAGTATCGCTCTGTATTACAAATAAAATCACGCAACTTCATCTTTTCCAAATTATGTACACAAGATTTTATTCTCAAACAGGAAGACCGAAAAGAGGCAAGATATTGACGAAGAGTTTTCGCTAAAACATGGTTGTCTACCGATAACCATCTTCAACCGTATAAGGGACTGCCCCCACAAAATCTCACTCGGAACCGTGGCCGAGAAGCGAAGGTAAGGTACAGCTATACGGTCGTACAAAAAAGTTAACATTTTGGCCTCAAGCCCTTATCTGTGGGGTTAACATCCTATTTCAACTTGCTGTGGTCCCAGTTTGAGATTCTTGTTGTTTTTTGTGAGTTACGCTGAAAGCAAATATTTCACTCACCCGCGTCCTCAAGAATAAAAAAGAGCATGTCGGTACAGAAGTATCTCAACATCAATTTCAACTCATTAGTTCATGAACGAGGGGGGGGGGGGAGGGGGGCAGTAATAAGTTGAAAATAACGGGGTTCTACAACATAGTCCAATATGGAAAACAATCGTGAGAAGGTGAAGAGATTGGAGGGCATGAATGACAAAACCCAACCTATTCCCAGATTCGACATTTTAACTTCCCTACCCGGACAGGACTCCGGGTTCGCTTCTGTGATTGTTCCAAATTCATTCGTTTCCTTCGACCCGGCATCAGTGCGCCCGCACGTGAGGGGGGGTGGGCGGGCACGGGGGAGTGCCCCCCCCCCCCAATCAGATTTGAGATGAAACAATATTTTTGATGAAAAATGCATTGGCAATATTTATTTGTTAGGGGGTGGGGGATGGAGGTAGTTCAAACGGTCGCCCTGTGGTCAGTATTCGACTATCAGTTGAAAAGATTCTGACAACAAAAACTCTCTCACGAAGAAAGACAGTAAAGTAATTTGCAAAATTCGACATCGAATGCGATAGAGTGGAAAATTTTTTCGCGCTTCGCGGCGGTTATAGTGGTAGCTTCTGTCCCGTCGTTTCCCATCTCCGCAACACTCTCTGGAACCTTCTTGTACTCATTGGCACCCTAATAATGAATATCTGTGACTTTTCCGGTAAAATACTGACTTATACAACAAAGTCTCATGATTGAAAAACTACAGTCAACCTCTTTTGATTATAAACCATTGCCTCCGGTCCGTTTCCTTCCGAACCACGCACGATTGGGAAACTGCAATTGACTTAGGCTATCAAATTGCGTCGAGTTTTAACCATGTTTTCTCCCAGGTAAAACTGCTACTGAACGTTTATATCATGGTTGGGACAGTGGAGCTGAAGATAGCTAAATGTCCCCAATTTTTCTGGTGAGATCCTGTTCGCGCGCAACGGGGAACATTAGTGTGCAGCACAATTATTTGAATATTCCTGTTCTGGGGCCAAAAGTCGGGCAAAGACCTCGAGCATCTGACAAAATGTTAAAATTTTTCCACCGGTTACAGAACTTTATTGTCTCCCCAAATGCCCAGATTTGAAGCTTGGTCTTGCAGCCCTAACACGTTCGGGAGGTAATTTCCGGCTATCTGGGGGCTTAAGTAAAAAAATTTCTTGGACGATCCGCGCCAACCGATGGTTGGGCGCTCCGCTTAGATAAGTTTTCTTTCTTGTTTTCTTGTTCCCCCCACTAAAATGTCTGTTCCCCCCCCCTATTTGCCCCCCCAGGTTCTGATAAAGTCTGGTGACGCCACTGAATGATAAGGAGAAGTGTTTTAAGAGGTGTTGTTAGTGCGCTATATACTCAAATCATAGGTCATTCCCCCGAAGTCCTTGGATAGTGAAGGCTTCCATGTCGGCAACATTCATTCAGTGAATGTTTCAAATGTAAGGCCAACTCGGGAAGATTGACCCGAATTAAAACGGCTTCCAATAGCCTCGATATGCGCTGTGATGTAGTTCACATCTCAATGCCCAATTCAAATCTGCAAAATGAAACAAGAGTAAACAGTATAATCAATTTTCGGCTAAACATGAAAAAAAACGGTTACTCTTCCTTTTTTTTTGGTCACTGGCATCCATAAGTTGACTCTCATTTCGCCAAATCACCATACCAAAGTGAGAAAATGTGACCCTAACTAGCACATATTGCATCTAAGGCGCCTTAAACATCAAAAGTTTTCCAAAGGGGAGGGGTTTTTTTTTTTTTCTCCACAAGGGGGGGGGCCCCCTCCCCTTAGACCCTCCTCCCCCATATTCGCTCAAAAAAACAAAAAACCATGACAGATTTGTCAAAACTATATTCAGGGCCGCCGCCTCTGCGGCATGTCTTTCCCATCTCCTTCTAGTGTCCACCAGAGCTAGACCTCTTTGTAAGGTCGTGGTTCCATGGTCCAATATCTAGCCCGCCTAATTCCTCCTCTCTATGTCCCTTCGGTAAAATTTAATCTCCGACAGGCAGACAGGGGCGACTTTGCCATTATGATTATTTTTTCTATGTATATTTTCAATTTAAGGAATCCGAAAACACCTCTGCTGGGGGGTCGAGCAACTGCTGGTACCGTGAGGGTTTTCTTTATGTCAGAAGAAGACCAGCTTCGTCCGCCTGCAATGCAAACCTGGGCCCTCCTGTTTTGCGTATCGTCGGCCTCGCTGTTTAACGGAATTTCTATAAATCCTTCTCATCGCCCGTGCCAATAGCGTTGCTCGGTAGCCGCTGGGCTGATATTTACTGGTACTGATTCCACTGCTTCCACAAAAATGTTCAAGTGCAGAACACTATTACGGCATCATCAAAACTTTTGTTTTACATTATTTACCTAGTATTATTATTATTCCAATCCTGATTTGTGGGTTACTACTGAAACCTCTGTTGACACAATACTCCACGGCTGCTTGGTTCCCGGACGTTTGAATTTGGAATGCGTTTTCCTTATGGAGAGTACAATTAACCATCCTATGTTTTATAGTGTAAGACTTGGGGATTCATTGATAAGAGAAAAAATGCTGAAATCGTGAAAATATTTCGGCAGATTTTAGATGGTTGGCCCAACTTCACCAAACTGGATTAGTTTTCCTACTGGTATATGGTGTGTGGGTCCCCCCATATGAAAGTACATTAACCCTATTTTCAGGCCAGGTCCAAGGCATGCCATAGGTTGAGGAGGGTCAAAGTCTCAGACACCTCACTGTAACACGATAAATCCAGAATGCTTGGTCCGACATAATTACTCAATTCAATTCAAGCGCTCCTTGTACCGTAATATAGGGCCTGAATATGACTCCTCTTTATTTTACTAACGGTACTTGACAATGAACGTCCAATTGTACTCTCTCGTAGACTTGTGCCTGATTCCCCATTTGATTTTTTTTCATTTGCCAGGCCGGATTCCGCTTGTGTTGCCACTCTGATGATGCCGAACAATGTGCACATCATAGGGAAGAGGAGCTCTATAAACGCGGTCCATCCTTCTCTTCTCCCTTCTCTTGAGTGGACCAATACAGAGCCATATACCTCAACTCCCGAAGAGACAGGAACGCCATTGTCCTTGCAGTTGATAGGTGGGTTGTTCTAGGAAGGGCCTAGGCCAGTCATAGGGTTTATGGTCAATAATAATGAATATGTCTGTCTTTCTTGTTTATCTGGCCTTCATTTGGGTTTTTTAGAGGAATTCATTTTTTAAATAAAGTGTTTTACGGTAAGGGCGGGAACTATTAATGTAACGGTTGAGAAGGCCGCTATAGTACAGCACACGCGAAGCAATGGAATATGTAGGCGAGCACATTCTAATAATGTGTGTTCATGCAAACACCATTTATCTAAGTAGCCTATAGATATCGAGACTTAGACAAACACATTGTTATTTACCAATCCACGAGGGTAACAAACTAAGCTGAGTGGGCAATCCCAAATAATATCTATTCGTTCGGTGATGGATGACCACAAAAATGCATCTGGAAAATCTAATGTTTGTTGTTGGACTTTTCCCCTCGTCACCCAGAAAGTAAACCGGTTTCTTTTCTTGAACTAGGATAGTTACAAATCCCTCAAAATTTGAATGAGGAACGCGAAGCGGTTTCCCCACAAATCAGCGAATTTTAGTAATTTTAGGAGGAAAAAATGAGTGAAAAAAAATCCGCGAAAATGGTAAACTACATAAAATCTCAACATTTTCCCACAGGACCTTCAACCAATTTTTATGTCTTTGTATATTTCAACGAGGAATCTAGTGTTTCGTGACAATTTATTGGTTGGATCTGCAAAAAAAGTTTAAAAAATGTTGGACAAACACCAAGCGCACAGGACACTTCACACCCAAGCCAACACCACAGACACATATCCCACACGAAAACAGACACCTTTTATTAGTGCACCACAATGGTTTGACCACCCCCGCACTAATCCTAGTACCTACCTGGACTACAATTGTACCAAGCCGACTTTGCCCCTTTGCACCAAGGTTGGAAATTTTCGGCCCCCACAGTCATGTGAGAGATGTATATAGCATTCATCCCCTTCAAAAATGAGATGATTCAAACATTTCGTATTACACGGACCCTTGGTCCCTATGTATTATAGAGCAGTTGGGATTAGCTCAGTCGGCGGAAGCGCCACGTAAATAACAAACAAGATTCACGGAAAGGATCACTGTTGTTCATTCTAAAACATTGCTCATCTAGAAAATCCAACTTCATTTTTTATTTGCGGGATGACACCACATTCATTAGAATAATAACTAGGCAGGCTGTACTGGCGGTGCCACATTGAATTTGATCATATTTGTAACTTGGTTCGATGATAGAATAAAATTGTTTTTAAATGATTTGAGTGAGAACAAAGGTTATGATTTTTGGTAAAGATAAAGATTAAGTGAATTTACAAGTTATATGTAGACGGTATAAAAAACCAATCACGGCAAAAATCTCCCACGTAAACGTTTCTGGGTTTAATATTCGATGAAAAATTTTAAAAATTTTAAATTGGCAGCAGCATAGACTGGCATAATTGTGTATAAACAACAGAAACGGATGATATGTTTGTAGTAAATAGTACTGGAAGCCAATTTTCAAGTCTAATGCAGATCTATTCTTTCGCGGAAGCTCAAAATCTTATATATATGACCCTGTATAGGTATTCAGCTATGGTATTATTGTATAGGTTCCATAATGGACATCCCTTCCCAGGGTGTTCGATAGCTTGGATTTCAGCATTGTACCAATTTATCGCTCCACTAAGGTCAATACACGAAAAATACACAATGACATCGTGAAACAAACCCGTATACAAGAACTGCCGGAATATAAAAAAAATCATAATCAAATCCGGGAGATGGGTGTTAAGTCATGGAATTCCCCGTAATAAAATCAAGATTTGGAAAAACGCAAGAAGTGTGAATTCGTTTTGAAAGATGTTTTTAAAAGTTCCTGCTCCAAAAAAAACTGTCCAATGTGTACCCTCACCTGAAATATCGCAATTAACAACGTATAGGATTGCTTCCGTAGGTTTCTCGTTCTTTGTAAGCTTTCTGCTTTTTTTATAGTTTTCAACGCCCCCCTCCTCGGCGGCCGATAGTTCTTTTCTGCTTTTTTACAAGATAAAATAAAAGCACGAGAACAATGTAAAGCCTAAAACCCTTTGTCTAAGCCCCACCTCCATCTCCCCATCCAATATTCTCGTGTATCTCTACAAAAACAATAACCAAATATCCCGCATAAAATAATCTTCCACAAAAAAAAAAAAAAAAAAAAAAAAAAAAAAAAAAACCCTTTTCATGCAGGGACCAGACTTGGAAGATTTTCTGGTTCTGGTACCCATCACCTACTCGCGTATAGAATTCTGTATATATTGTCATTGTATTGTATTGTTTGTTTATTCTGTTTTTCAGCATAATTCATGCTTAAAATGTACAATGTTGGAATGTACATGCTTGTGTGTGAGGTGGAAATAAACTTGGAAATGCTGCTCGATAAGCGTTTTCGGTTTGTCCTCGAGCGGACACTTTCCTCTATTGGCTCTAAACCTCACTTAGGGCGTTTTAATTATGGGGACCCCTGAAGAACCTGAGTCAACTGGCCACAATTGGCAGCAACTTACACGCCGGGAATGTCGGAAGTGCGCACCTGGTTCCCGTGATCGCGGGGTAATTATTAGTAGAGCTTTGAGCACTCCATAGATGGAACTATTTGGATGTTATAGGGGATGTTGACCTAATCCGCCAAGCTCTCGTGAGCTATTGGTTGTCACTCGTTTGATCTCTGTTTTACAAAGTAAATTCATAAAATGGGCACACAGCGAACAGAACTGGAAAAGTCAAGGAGTGTGCCGATTGAAGGAAGTGCATTTCCGGACCTTCCAGGAGCCGTGTTCTTTTACTATCTAGTTATATCTCATTTCCGAAGTATTGAACCGTCTTGCGGCAGTATCCAGTTTTGCAATGTTAATTTTGAATTTTATAGTCGCGCTGAGTTGGAGGGTCTAGTGACCACCCTGATGTTGAATAGGCCCATTACCAACATACTGAGAATGATTCCGTATGTAACTATGTAACATTGTCATAAGCCTCGCCTGTTCAGAGCTCTTGTCAATCTGCAACTGACGAACAACGACAGCCTCTTCAGCATGACGGTCGCGACGAAAAACCGTCTCAGTGCATTCGATAACTGATACGGTATATCTTCACTATAATATAGTATCACAACAAAATTTCCGAAACATCGTCAGGGACAGTTATATTCCCATGCCTTTCATGTTAATGCCACGAAATCGTCCATTATTCGCCAGGTGGTTTGTGAGTGACACAATATTGCCTGTTATTGGGATTAATACGAAAACGAGAGGAGATGAGTTCCAATATCTCATTTGATTCAAGGGTTGGACATTTTCAAACCATTCATGCTTCCAAAGCATCCTGCTGCAATCCTCGAGTGTGGAGTAGAAAGAGGGCGACGGCACCACCATTATCATCCGCGCGTTGTGAGACGATAATGCAGATCGGAAGAGCGTTGAGGCGGATTGAGCACGGAGGCGGGTTAACTACGACGGCGGATTAGCTCAGTTGATAGCGCTCCGACTGCAAAACCATTGATTGCGAGTTCGGAGCCCGCTGGAAGCCCGAGGCCTTTTTTGCACTGCTGTGGACAAGCTGTCGCCTGAAATTTCCACTCCACCCACCTGATAAGTCGGACCTGTGACGTACTTGTGAAGAGTATCGAGCGTCGTTTGTTGCTGCTTGTATATTGGACGGTCCCTCCAGGGACCATGAATGATATACTAAAATGGTGCGTTGGAACAAGCAGTCTGTGCGTTCTGTATGGTAGGGGTGTGACAAGTCACTAATGATCAGGGGATATCTTTAAGCTTTTTGAGCAAGTCCTTTCAAGAGGCTCCTAGGGTTGGTCAAACAGTTACGTCGACGCGCTTGCTCAGGGAGCGGACGGAATTGCGGGACTCTTCGCATACATCCTTCATGATCTTGTTTCACAACTGTCGAGTCGGCATTTAAGACGGCTCGACATAGGGTCTTGCGTAAGACGTGTACAGCAATTAGTTTCATACACTATAAGAGAGTATAATGGCATGATGTCAGAGGTTACTGCAGTACAGCGCGTTAGTACAATAAGAATTATACAACTTCACTTATCCCGCTTGACATAAAGAAGAAATTCGTACATAACCACCCCCCTCAAAGCCCGGACAATAAGACGAAAATGAATGTCGTGGAGTTGGTAAATTCATTTCGAAAAATTTCTGATAGTGACGCTAGCGATCGACTGAACTGGTTTAACATGCTTGCATAAGCCTCTGATGACTCCTGAAAAAACAAAAAAAAAGAAACTCGTATAGATTATCATATTTCGAATCTAATTTCAAACTAGGCATTATGGACCTGTGCACCTGCATGCGTGCGTTTGTGTGACACTCCTTGTGATCCCGATACCCCATAGACTTTAATTTTGTTATGCACAACGTTGCTTAGTGGGCCACAAAAACGGGAATTTGCGACCATCACCACTCAGAATCGGCATGTAGGTTGGCTGCTATCTTTCTTCCTTTTCTTTCTTGTCAAAAATGTGATGCGAATTTGTTCTGTAGGGGGCCAACTCGAAAAGTTTTACTATTTTTTGTCCCTCCACCTCCACATATTATGAATTTCCAGTATAATATTCCAGTATTATTAGCATTGACTTAGTAAATGCATGTTTATGTTCGATCATGATGATGAGGGGGTGGAAATACACTTGAAACTTGAAACTTGCTATGGAAATGACAACCTCACTGTTAGCTTAACGAAATCGTATGAATAAGATTTCAATAATCGAAGCATATTCAACGTAGGAATATAGGAAAGGTAGAGCCTTACATATTATCTACACGACCAGCTCGAGGTCATTCAGTTCAGAAGGCCAAAAAGGGAAAATGTCCGTACAGAATTTGTCAACAATAGCGATCGATTCTATCCGAAGCTTGACTGTACAACCCTATCTGCGCTGTTGGAGATTTTGAGAGGGTCAAACCTTTCATTTTATTTTTGTGGAGGGAGGGGGTCAAAACGTCAAAGTCATGCCATGTCCACACGTGGTCTGAGCTATAAAGCTTGTCGGTGTGATATTGGGAGAACGCAAACATGTATTTTGAGTTTAAATGAGGCAAATAGGTCACATATATAGAGGGGAAGAAACTATTTTGTTGACCCATTTGAGGTCATTTTTAGGTCGGGGGCGATTCTTGGAGAAATTTGTTATGAATTTCTGGTTCCAAATATGGAGAGATTAGCCCTTCGAGGCAGTTTAACGTCTTATAGGAAGTTTGATAATGCTACACAATGAAGGAATCATAACACATCTGTGTGTTCGTTGTTTAGTCATTCCAGAGGTGGGCACGGATCACCCTTCTCCCCAAATAATAGTGACCTATTTCTATTAAAATAGATGTTTTATGTCCCTTTCGGTTATTTGTCCAGGTTAGTGCGTTGTCCGGTAGGAACACCCAGGGGAAGCTTTATGGCTTAGGTGGATCCACGTCTTATGGTGTATGGATGGAACGAGACCACACCTTAGCCCCTCTTTGGGGAAAATCAATGTAGTTCAGTTCATGCCAGCAATTTTTGCGCCCATGTTGGTGAGGCTATAGGCCTATAGTCTCCTATCGAAGTTGCAATGTCGATTCCATTGGAAGGAAGCAGATTCCAGTATATCCTATGAACCTGCAGTGTCCTTCAATTTCTTTCAATGACCCCCTTCCATTGATATTCAAGCCTTTAGGGCTGGTTTCCATTCTGGGGTCGCGACCCCAACGTGGGTCGTGAAACAATCAAATTCTTGTGGGGTCGCGGTTTTGGTTTAAAAAAAAAAATTAAATCTGAAGGTACCCCAAATTTACCGATTTTGAACGATCCCAGTCTAAATCCAAAAATATTCACCCTGAAAAGTAATATTTAGAGTTTTATTGGCGGCCGTTCTATCGTTTTTCCCTGGAGTGAATCTGCGTTTTGTCGCTGGCCACCGGCTCTGCTATTCCTATAATTGTTTTTTCACTCAACACATTACTGAACTACAGGTACATGTGGGACACGAACTTGGAATACCAAACTTGGGGTCGGGCTCGGATGGCGCTACATGAAATGGGGTCCCCGCCTTGGGAAGTTTGGGAACCATCTGATATAGGGGAGATGCGTTTCCGGAAAGATCGATAACTTTTTTTCAAACCCCCAAGCCCCCAATTTGCGACGTCGTGTTGATGGTCCACCACCAATACCTTATTTTCTTAGTGGCATTAACTTATAACGTGCCACACACTACCTTTAAAATCATCTGAGTCACGTGAGTTTTTATTTAGGATAATTTAGGCTTGATAGTTTCCTTGTTGAAGGGCCTCCATACAAAGATTCCTTCCCTAACGTTTACACAATATTTGTTTGTTTTACAGAGTTTCATGATACCATTACGAATGTGCGAGAGATTGTAAGAGTCTCTCAACTGGCGAGAGACAGGGTAACGATGGAATAAACGGGCGCAATACCGTACTGTCGGGATGAAACCTGCCTGCGGCCCCCTGGGTAGGTAGACGATAGCCCAGTAATCGGGCTAGCATTAACAATCTCCCACGCCAGAGTCGATAATGAAAACTCATCTATTTTTTCTAAGAAAATGAGGTCATTCTCATTACGAAATTCTGATAAAACTGTCAAACGACTCTGGCTTCTCTTTGGAGGAATTCCAGTATTTTCCACGTCTTGTTTTGCTAATTGGCCATGCATTGTGGTTAAATTTGATCATTTTGTAGATGATTCAGTTTTTCAGGGAAGACTTGCCGAGTATCCGAGTCAGAGGAACGAACTCTATGGCGACCGGTAGGTAGCTAACCGCCATCTGCTAAATAGCAACCGTATGACCCGACAAGATTCTTTTGTACAGTAATAAGCGCACGATCTGTTTAACACGTCCGTACGTGTCGGCGAGTAGTCTTGCTCAATTTCTTTCTGTTAAGAAGGCCCGATTGCGAGGGTTTATTCTCGTTTGTTGGATCCTATTCTAACCCTATCCTAAGGGTACCGGAAATTCTCACCCCTGCCTCTTCCACTCAGGGCACTCTTCGAAAAAGGTAGGCGAGGTTCGCCGGTGTCCTTCAACACCCAAAACTGGGGCCTCTAGAATTTCCGACTGAGGATTTTCTTGTCAAGCTGACGCACCTTCGTGTGGGGAAGCATACAGTCGAGGCGTATAAGTAAAACATTCACATCAATGAGTGAATTCCGTAAATAAATCCTGCCAGGTTAAACACAATTTGGTAAACTATTCCCTCAGTCAAATGGGGGTTTCCTCGTGTCAGTGGTTTCCCTAGTCGTTTCGGTTATAGCATGTATGATAATTGGTAGCAGGTGTCTGACACAATTCCACTGGCGCTACAGGTTGAAATGAAGAGGTCCTGCTTAGTGTGTAAATAGGGAAACCCTAAATCGGTGTGCCATCTCAACCCCCGATCCACTGGGTGTACGCTGGCGTTCGCCACGGGCCAACTGCATTGAAGTTTAAAACAACGGATGTTCTCCCGATGCCGTCCACTGACATGCACCTTGTGCTTGATTAATAAAATTTAAAAAACGAAGCGAAAATCAGATATATTCCACGCAGGGATACCGCTGGCGCTGGGGGCTTTTGCTATTTTTAAATTTTTGACAATCTGTAGTACTGGCCAATGACAAAATGTTAAATAGTACCACATAGGAGACTGTAATCTCCCCCCCCCCCCTTAAAAAAAGTAAAAAAAAAAACATAATTAATACGTACGTCGGCCTGGCCTTGGCTGGCCCTTGTGGGCGACTGGTTTGCGTTGGACTTTACTGATGATACACATTGTGGAAGATCCTACGTAAAGGAAACTCATCTGACGATGCTTTCAACAGCTCACCCGCTGAACCGAAGACTGACATTTGGAGCTGTATGTCACAATGAGGCATACGGCAGCAAAAACATCCTTACCAGTGCTGATGAAAAAACACCTGTAGACTTCAGGGGACGTGCCAATGTATACAATGTCTCTCTGTTCTTGGTGGGGTTTGCTTCAATGTCAGTTACTTTCGCTTCAGCAGAGAGATCATTTTCACAAAGAGGGGGACGCTCAATCCTGAGCTCCGCTCCACCATGATAAAAACACGATTTATATCCGTCTTACTCCGTCCTTTCTGTTGAAGGGTCTAGTAAGCACCACGTTCTGTTCTTTGCCAAGACACATTGACGTCTTGACTTCGGATTTAATTGATGTCGGAAGTCGCACAGAACCAGCCTATGTTTGAATATGAGTTGAATAAACGTTTTTTTTTATTTTTACAATCGGTACGTTTTTATTAGAAATATCCCAATTTTTGGTGAATGTTTTTTCTTCGTTCATTGTTCAGATATTATGATAATACACACATGATGATGTTATGATAGTCAAGAATCACCTTCAATTTATGGAAAGGAGAGTGCGAGTGACGTAACAGATTATGTGGCCTCATGACGAGACGACTGATCATCTTTAACACGGGCTAAAAAAAACTTTTTTCCTGATCATATAGTGTCATGAATAAATTTATTGCCTTCTTTTCGCCAATTTTGTCGAGATACGCAGCAAGCATTCGCGACGAAGGCGCCTGAGCTGGGGAGGCACTGGGCAATTAACGGGGGCCGGAGCATGCCACCAGTATTTTTTGGTGGGAGGACATGATATCATATGTCCCCCACAATATTTTGGGACTGGTGAAAAAATCATTCGATCAAACGTACAGTATGGCCATAACAAGGCCTACAGAGTGCTGTAAATGTTTGATAAGGCCAAAATGCGAAAAAAATCGCGCTGCGCGCGCGTCATGGCTTGAGTTATTCTTCTTCAAATCCTGTTTTGATAACCGACTGGCTTTTGCCAGCCTAACTGCTATTGCTGGCTTCTTGATCAAAGGAAAGCTATCTTGCAACAAAAAATAACAGGGCTGGGGATCGTGCACACCAGTATGGAGTTTTACGTGATTGACGTATGCACTATATATGGCAGAAGCGGGGCAAAACGATTCTGAGAGATGAACAAGTTGGGAACATATGGAAAAAAGACCCAATTTTCCGCTGACTACTCGATTTCTTCTTTACAATCAATGCCAGAGCAATGCAAAACATTTTCACGACCACCAGTGAGGTTCAATCAAATGCATTTTCTTCCCTCTCACCCAATTGAAAATGGAAGGGGTTTCCTCTATGGGCAGCGGACGACCTCATAAAAAAAGGGGGTATGGTAAGAGGTTCGCGCGAAATTTATTGTCCATTTCAGTGATATTGCTCTTTGCCAAATTTCTTCTTGTAAGTTACGCGTCAACCTATGGTGGACCGAATCGTATGGCATTAACATCAACAGTTTCTTCAAGAATGTCGTGAAATTCTAATTTCGGAAATTTATGCCAATTAGCGGATATGCTTCTTACTGCCAATACGGGTGGGAAGTGCGGTTTCTTGCCCATCTGGAGGTCGGGGAAACAAAAAAATTTCTGTATGCTAGCTACGCGTCAATCGATGTTGACCCGAACTGAAATAAATATTGATCAGTTACTCCAAGACGTTTCTTGAAATTCATTTCGGAAATTTAGGCCAATTTTGGATGTTGCTTACTGCCTATCAGGCCCGGGAAGTGCCGATTCCTGCAAGCTGGAGGGTCTGTGAAAAGGGAAAAATTTTTGATATTCGCTCTGCGCAACCACAATGGTACCGCTCCGCTTAGATGGTGCTTTACTTATAAGTCCCACCTAATATTTACACAGATCGCCCCGCCCCTGGGAGGAGGGGTGTGGATGCGCGGGCGTAACCTAACCCACCCCCACCATTGAGGTGGGTTCCGCTCAAAACAAATGATTGTACACTCGTGAATGTTCCATCAAGTTGCTTCTCATCCCGGTTTCGGTATCCACTGGCCCCCGCACGACACGTGACATTTTCTTTCGCGGTACCCCAGCGACCAGGGCGTGTCTTAGGGAATAGTGTGGTGATGTGTTTACCCGTGGGCAACGCAAAATAAAATGAAAACATCACAGGAAGAATTCACTCAAGATGAACAAATACATAAACATTTTACCCAAAAAGTAGGAATCCTGAATATAAGAATCAGTTTAAATCTAGCATCAAATAAAGCACCATATAGCACCATTCTGCAATCAAAATTCCCAAAGGTGAGGGGACACCCCTCCCCTTAGACCCATCCCACAGGACGACGATCCCCCCCCCCCCCCCTGTTCATCAGGTGCGCCTGGCTACGCCACTGTGTACCACGGTACAGTAAGTAATTAAAACCTGTATGGGTATTCTTACCGAATGGGGCTATTGTGCCACATTCGTTTTCAATTGATTTGTCGATTTACTTGAAACACGAAGAAACAAAAACAAAGTACTGAGACCAAAGGCCAGTGGTTCACACTGGCGTTCAGGCTCAAATATCCCCCTATGATCAATCCATTCGTTTTCTTGATATCTAACAAATAATGTTTGCCAAGTCATCAACAGCGGCGCGGTGGTGTAATAATCCTGGAACATTGGGGAGGTTCTGCCAAGCGATCCCCGTAACGGATGTCCGTCTACTTGTTCTCTACCAGCTTAAAGAAATCAGAGAAGTCGAGAGTCGACGTCGAGGTTACCTCCAATTTCACGGGTCGCACGAGTATCACGGGAGCTTCCGGGCAATCCGGAGGGGCCGTGCGCCGAGAATTGCAAGAAAACGCACGACGGTATCATGACCATTTTTCGTAGATCTCGGAAAAGCTCCTGGCGTTTTCGCTCCTCTGGATCGCCGTACGCTCCTACATCTACTATTGGAAGTTCCGCACGAAGGACAAGTTTGACAACGTCACATCACCAGAGAGTTCGAGGAGATGGACGAACAGCGTAAAAGAGAGGGAAAGCAATCCTGCTACCGCTGAAGAAATCGGAGCGACGACATTACGTCGAGCTAAGATCCTACAAAGCCTGAGAACCAGAGAAAGGTCTGTTCAATAGTCGGTCTCTTGAGGTCTCATCGCAGACGGCGATCTCT
>JAODTK010005238.1:0-14083 GCA_026419785.1 Sclerodactyla briareus | reverse complement strand
AGAATAAAACATTTTCTCTATACTTTTATAGGATCATTGACGGAGTTTCCGTTATGAATTTCGTTATAAAAGTAATTTCATCTCTACCCCCACGGGACCCAGACCCGGCCAAATGCGGAATCCAGCAAACCAACCCAGGTATTTCGTTTTAGAAAACTTATAATTGTTAGTAGTATGTTTACACATAATCAAATTGTTTTGATTCAGACGTCGGGATTCCTGATTCAGGTTTAATCCTGTCATCGAGTGACCAGTGAAACAAAACAAAGATCGCTAACGTATGTATTGACATCAGTCTAGGATTAGCTCGCCTCTTTGTATTGCGTGGATCAGGTTGTAGTAAATAAATTCAATTTACTTTGTTGTCCCCTCCTTCACCAAAGACTTGAAAAAGTAGCATAGCTTTAATCTACAGATTGTTCGGCAGTCAGAATTGCAAGAACTCTAACTACTGCAAGCCCGGACGACTTTGTCCATCGTTGAAAAATATCCTATCTGATTCGTTCATTGACGACTAGCTCCTCTAGCGTCCGCTATTTTCGCATTCGTGCATTAACGACAGCTAGCCTGACTAGTAGCTCAACTATCGTAGAAAATATTTTTACATCAATGATTGTCCGAACGCCGCAAGATCGTTTAGAGTCCAGTCACACGGTGGGGTAAACGCATATCGAGAACGATATAAACAATACATTGCGCACAGGTTTATTGGTATAGTCCTTTTAGCCATCACAATGTTTTGACTATTCACCTGTTTGGAGAAGGTACGCACCTAACGTTTTCTGACATCGCATGACGCGCTATACAGGATTGGACTAACGGGCGAAATACCGCGCACGTAACAATGTGTCCAATCAAATACCTAGAAACTGAGCGCATTCGAAGCGCACCGTCGAAAACAGATGCGTGTAGAATGGAATGACACCTTTGGCCGACTTACCATTGAACTATTGCGTCGTTGATGTCGCATCCGCAAATGAATCTAAGAATATCTCCCCCTAATTCAACAATTCTCATCAATCAAAGTTCTATACCGGAGTTTCTGCCATCCCATGGCCTTTTTGGCATCATCTTACATTCCATTTTACATAATTCGGCTTCTTCAAATCCACTAATTTTGTCCGATTTTTTACATCATACCACACCCACAATCCGCGCTCATGAAGCTCCTATCTTGAAGGTTTTGGATTCCTAAACATGTATGCGAGTGGGCGGCTCCATAATGTCAAATGCACGTGAGCATTGACAGTTAAATGTGTTCTTCTATTGCTGCATTCGATCCGCAGAGATGGAGAGTGGGTTCTATTGGGGCAGATTCATTCCCAATAGAATGACACGAATCACTGCGTAGGCAAACTAAGAACTACGTGTACCATCACGGTGTTTGACTGCCGCATTATTACCCCCGATTGATTGAAATCTCTTCCTCATGAAATCAACTAACGGTCCGTATATATACATGTGCTTCTGCAATTTCTGCGGTCTCTCGATATCTTCATATAGTTTATTTGACGTAATTCGCTTCTTTATCAACGTAAAATTCATTTTCATTCGCACTCATAGAATTCCACCACCTTAACAGGGGAACACCCCTATCCGTTTCTTGACGGTTCTTGAAACGCTCTCATGCTCGATTGAACGAGCAACTCGGAGGCACGTGCGCGCGTACAATGTACTACTCAATTCATGAGCTATTACAATAACTGGTGAGGACATTAGACTGCGTATTGGTGCCCTGTTTCAAAGTCCCGTCAGAGACCGCAACTCAAATTGGGGAGGTGCCCTATTGTGTGTGAACCATCGTGAAACACATTCAGGTCGTTTACTCTCTATTCGCGAATTTCTTCTACCATAATGCCCCAACGCGTACCTCTGTCTTCATAGTGGAAGAATAGTATGCATTGTAAAATTTGGAACTTCTTCATTGCGTGTTACCCCTGTTTCAAGAAAAAAAGCGGGGAAAGTCAGACGATATATTACGGAAGCACAGAAACAACATAAATAATTAAAAAATACCACGATTATGCATGCAAAATCCATCTAGGCGTGCAAATATACCATCACGGAGTCGAACTGGGACTAATTAATGTTGAGGCTCCAACTGGAGTAGACTGTCAAACGTGACCTATTCTAAAATAATATTAATCTTAACGCGAATCTGTCGCCCAAATCTGTTAATCACTAATGTGAGTGAGGGCGCTGTCGGGCATTACAACACGTTTCCACACTGACTACTGTTCTGCATAGGAGCTCTAGTAAGCTGTCCGGGGCTTGGGTTCCTCAAAATTCCACATGAGCGCTCGTTCGAAACGGACTGTTCGACGCGGATGGTGTGTTTCCCTAGCCCCGGCAATCCATGATATCGCGCCTATACTGAATTGGCGCTGCTATGTAGAAAATAGAGATGACTTACTAGCAACACGTCATGTTTTTTTTTCAAACTTAACTATGGCCTACGTGCGACGCATGTACAACCCGACTTTTGGCATCATTTCGCCCTACATATAGCCTAGGAGCCAAAATGCGTGATGGGCAGGAGATTGCAACTTCTGTGCTGATAAGCATGCACAATCTTGCACCCTACCTGGGCTCAAATTCAGGTTGCTCTACCTTGATTGCCGCGCATTCCTGTCGATTAGCAGTTAGAGTAACACAAACTGTCTGTTCTGATACGATGTTTGCTCATACACGATTCGCTTTTCTTAAGTTTACTAGCACGGGGAAAAAGTTACAAGCGTCAGGCTGCTATTTGCTCTTCCAGTTTTTAATAATAGCTTTCCATGTCTTTTTTGGTGTTTCCCCATGACAATTTGAACGCAACGGATCTTCGCACGCTCGTACGTGAGCTTTCCCCAGCGGATTCTTCTGAACAAACCCCCTGACCTGACCTGAATCATCGCACCGCGTTTTAGTCCACTGAAATCGCAAGCTGCCTGTGACGAAACTACTAACGAAAGCGTCGCTCCTGGCCTGCTCACATGAGGTTAAAATTATTTAGAGATGAAACTATCTCCAAGGTATTTCTTTTTTCTTGTGTTATTGGGCTTGTAAAATAGGGATAAAACACCTTCTCCCGACTTTTATCAGGCTCCAATCAGTCTTCAAACTGAATTCATATAAATAACAAGCCGTCTTCGTCACGTCCTTATTACTGAATTTTTTAGTCTGGACTTTTCATTCCTCGATAAAAGCAGCATAATAGCGGCGTTATCTCCTAATTATTTTGGGCACACACGCTATGTCTAAACAACGTTTCGGAAACCTCAGTGCCCGCGTCTTTAATCGTTTACCATCCAAAGATAGCTTCATATGGTTTCCCAATCTGATGACTGCTGGAGGAGTCATTTATTGGGACGTTTCGATTCGCAATATACTGATGAAGTATAAGGTGTTTGCATATTTTGATTATTGGGATCTTAATGCCTTTGAACTTAGATCGTTACTTTGGTGAGTAGGTTAAAGAACAAGCAACAATAATATCCCAGATGAATGCTGGGTAGTTAAGGTGACATATTCTTGCACACATATGGCACCAAGGAATATCACAGAAAAATTGACCTTAATAACAGAATAGCTGAATAGATTAGGGTTTTAGTAAAAAGCTATGCTTGCCCCATCGTGCAACGGAAGAATGGTTCCTAGGTAATTGAGGTTAATGTAGGGAAATATAGGAGTGGCTAGATGGTTTCTGATTTGTATTTAGTGAAACAATTTGATATAAAATAAAAAAAAGATCAACAGCACGGCATGTAATCCATTGGAGTAAAACGATATACTCCTCTTTGTACCCTGAGAAGTAAAACGGAAGGCGTTAAATTTGATTTTTTTTTCGTATGGAAACTTGGGTCGGAGGCGACTGGGGAATGGTCGCAGCTAGCCGACTGGGAGGAAGATATAATATTATATGTTTAGACTGAATGGAAATTGCCGCTGTGTATGTGCTCTTATAGGCATCCGAGTACTAAAGTAAACAACCCAGTACTCCAGAGCTGAACAGGAGCAGTAGTCGCTGCAGTTGGGCCGCGGGGTGCGATTCAACCTTGAGTACACACCATAAGAACAGGATAAGTTATACCCTTGGCTTCAGGCTTCCATCGACCGTTGACGATATCGAAACACGAGGTGGTGTGTCATTTCCATCAGCTAAATATCAATAACGGTGCTAATGTATTCCTATTTCCACTCTTCAGACGAGTGAACATCACATCAGGGACCCGGGCACCACAAGACAGCGTGATGCCGCCGCGTTGGGACCTCCTGAAGCGGAAGGTCCCAGATTTTACTTACGGCAATAGAGAACAACCAGTGAATAGCGGAACACAAGATAGAAAGTTAATTTGCTTGTCAAAATCCTAGTTAACTGCAGTGTTGAATGCATCGACCTCCGGGCTGCTGTCACATCAAGTTTAAACAATTGACTGTAAATCAGCATTTAAGTAGTCCGTTTGAGTGTATGTGTTGTTAATTGTATACTTATGTGCTCTTTAACACAGATGTTACCTGACCTGACGTGCAGCAATGGATCCTCAGTATGCGATTTCACAACTGTGTGTCTGTGTTGAGACAACTGGTATGAGGGGGGAGGAAGAGCACTAATTTGTCTGTTCTCAATAATCCACACTTGGTGAACAACACTAAATCCTTGTTTGAATCAATTGGAAATCAGGGTCGGAGTGTAGGCTATCAGGTCGACGTGCTTGTCCGTCTGAGATAAGAGAGAGACTGGGGGGGGGGGGGGGAAGCAAAACAGAAGAAGATTGTACACGAAATACATCAGGAGTTGTCGGACCAGAATTTAAAGCTTCATTGCGAATGGTCAATGGCGAGTTATATGGGTGTTTTAATATATGACAGATAGTGTACGTTATGTAGAAGGACCGACCGCTTGGTGTCTCAACTTCAACAGAACTAGCCGTCATTGCTGGGTTGGAGAAAAGGTGCGAATATGAAATGGTGGAATACATGTCATGACTCGCCTTTGTGCTGAGATCTTGTTATAATAAGTTGTGAAACAATAAGTGTGACGATGATTCCACCCATGCTAATAACGGACGGGAGTTAATGCATGTTGTAGAGTGACTATTAGTTCTAATAGTTATAACCTTGGACCATGTTACGATACAGAATTTAATCCCCACCGAAAGTTTGGCCCCTCCCAAACTCTTCAGTGTGGTTAAGGCACTGCCTCTTCACACGAGCCTTTTTTGTCTGGCGGGCAATTCAGTTGGCCTAATAATACAGAGAATATGTCGCTGTAAGCTTGGCAAGGGGAGAATCTTGCTGAAGATGTTTGGTGGTGAGAGGATTGCCTTACCCCTAAAGGGACTGCATCCTTCACATCATGATAGGTGTTATTCCATTTCAGTAAATACCATTTTTTGGTGATGTTAAAGAACGAAACTTAAATCATGCATATCATTAAAATCCTCTTTTGAGGTGTTTAAAAGCAACCAATCAAAATTTGGGGATTTCTCAAGTGGAAGTAAAAATGTACGCTGGCGTTGCATGTCAGTTGAAAAATATTAGAGTTATAAAAAAAGACTAAAATCAGCGTGTTGGGATTTTCCTACATTGTACTGAAAGTAATTAAAAGACAAGATACAATATTTTACTGGTGCGCCACATGGAAGTTTGTTCAGCCTTTGGGTGGAATCCACACAAAGATTATAGCGTAGGCATAGACTGTATGTAGGATTTCAACTTCGTCATCATTTGGACTGAGTGGCCCACCCTACATCCTGTTTTCACAATGGACAGTGATGTGAGAACATTATGGCCAGTAAAACCTTATGCAAGTACAAGCCTAGCCTATTCATTTACTCACAAATTCATACCTTATTCTATACAACACATTACAATAATATAGTTCCTAAGTAAGGGCTCGCGAATGAGATTGGGTGGGCGTTTTTAGGCCTACTTTATTCATGCGGCGACTGGGTACCGTTAATTGTATAGATTTGTAATGTGAAATTTCATGTCTCCTAGTAGGCGGGCAAGACTGATGGCCCTAACGTTAGGCGAACCAAGCCTAAGGTCGGAGCATCACTAGCCGACTTGGTCGCGGTAAAACCACCGTAATCTAACGCTTACACTATTACAGCCTCATAAGGTACGCAGAACTCGTTTGTTGACGCGTGCGGTATTGTAACATGTCTGGTATTCAATTCACTTCATTCATGAAGCCTTTCGACGTCCTGCAATGACCTCCCACAAGCGCAGTCATGCATGAATAGCCTGCGCGCCCCGTACGAGTGTGCGTGCAAAGCCTACGACTGGCAAATCGGGGCAATTTGTGCGGTCCGACTTGTTGTTGTTCGTTATTGTTATCGTTGCTTGGTTTGTTGTTTTGTGTTATTGTTTGTGTTGTATTGTGTTGTTGTTTTCGTCAATATGACCTCGGGTCATAGGTTTTTAATGATTTCAAACGATGACGGAATAGCCCGGAAAAAAAAACCGGGTCATAGGTTAAAATGAAGTCAGAACGATTACGTAATCGCCGAAAAAAACCGGGTATAGGTCTTTATAATGAGTCAGAAAACGATTACGTAATCGCCGGAAATCTCCATTTCGGCCCAAAATAACGCGCCTGCGAAAATATTTCAATGATTTCTTAGTCCCTTACAATTTATAAAGCAAGGTATTCCATGCGTTCAACGCCCTCAGGGCGGCTGTAACAAGATAAATTGGCGTTCAAACCATTACCTCGATCCGGCTACTAAACAATTAGGTGTTCCATCAAAGCTTTCGGGTGTGTTGCCCTTACGGTGGATTTCCCGGGAACTTTGCGTAAGGTCCTGGAAGATCTCTCACTGTATTTCCGCTAGTTAATTGTTTTCACCATTACAACCGATCAACTATTTACAGCCTTACTACTATTACCTAAGTCAATACCAGCATGGTAGTGGGTTAGTACCGACTAGTGGTCTCAATCGGTGAGTAGGGTGTCTGATATGGACGTCGCGGATGATGATTGCATTGGTCGCCGAGTTCGGGGGTTCTTGTGGATTGCCCACGGAAAACTTCGTTGGGAGGCAATCCGTTGGGAGCCTTCAGGGTTGTCATGGACAGCAACACTCTGGTTGAGGTTGCTACACGATCCCCAGCTATTAGTCCCTTGACAGACAGGCAAATGGCATCTCATAGAGGTGAGAGAATGTTCCAGGAACCAAACCGGACCGTCCACCACAAAATTGAGCCGGAGGAAGCAGCGTCAGAGGGCAAAACCCACACTTATTACAAATCGAGAATGAACTCTGCCGAGGGAGCTATGGGGTACCAACTCACCTCTTTGGCTACAGATTCGAGAAGAAGATTTCCAACCCCTCGGAACGAACTTTGATGGGGACACAGACCTCTGTTAACCAAATTCTAATTCTTTTGGCGAGGATATAAAAGGAGGGCCAAACCCCATACTCCCTAGCTGAAGACAATTCTTCACCCACAAACATATACTTGTTTGACGGAATCGCCAGATGGTACCGGACCTCTAAATATGCTAATCACCCAGCGCATTAGTCATGTTAATATGTTGTCGCCTTCTTTTAATTCCAGGTCTCGCCGGGGGCCGGGGGAAAACTAGGGAAACGGATGACTGAGAAAGGTACAAACCCACAGAGCATAATAACCCACACTGACAACCTTGCAGAATTCCAAGTTGATTTTCCACAAAGCCAAATAGTTCAGACAAGTGTATGCTCACTATTACGATTTATGATCAGTATGATACATATCTACCTACAGTCTCATGGGACAGATAAAAAGATTATTGATCTACCGATTCAATTGTGAGCTCGGATTGTTATCTCCGTTATGTTGCTAAGTTTCTTTATCGATTCAGCATGGGCCGTCAGATCCCTGGGGGGGGGGGGGACAGGGGGACAGTTCCCCCCACCCAATTTCGAAGGGGGGGACATATATCAATACCCCCGCACTTTTTGATCCTCGATGAAGACGAAAGTACATGTCCGTTTACACACGTTATAAGTGGCTTGTGTGGTGCTGAAAAATATCGAGAAAGCAGCTCACAAAGACCACAGTGGCCTTTACTTCCGAAACCCGATGTCCGACCTGTAAACTGTGGCTTTAGAGTGTCGTGAGCTGAGCGATGCATTTGAAGGCATATTATGGCGATATGAAAAGCTTATGCAAGTTTCTCAATTAGAAACATAAGTGAGCTTATTCTATTTGGTGGTTTTTGATCCGGACCGGAGGACAAAAAAAGGAATCTAAGCAGTCACGCACCGTGCGTATGCTTGTGTGTGTGTGTGTGGCCGGTGTGTGCGTCTGTGTGCGTCGGGTGTGTGGTGACACCCGTGGTCACACCGATATCTAAAGAACGCATGTTGTCTGGAGTCACCTAAGTTATGTGGGTTGGACATCTAGCGAGGATGACCCCCTATTGTTTTTGGATTGCCAGTTCAAGATCATTCAACGTCACAGAGGACAAACTTCAGAAGCTTGCAGCACGATATTAACGAACCAAGGCACGTATCAAGTTCTATTATGTATGTGGGTTGCAGTTATGGTGAGGATGAACCCTATTGTTGTTAGGTGTCAGGTCAAGGTCATAGGTCAATAAAAGAAAATCCTTAATATTTGGCAACGAACATTTTTATAGGGAGATTGTAATGAAAGTTTGTTCGTTGGGCGAGCTACATCTGGTGACCTTAATTTGACCTCATTTGACCTTTTGCTCATTTGACCTCTCGACCTTGTGACATTGCGTGTTATTTTTTGTGATGTGCTGATGACAGATTCGTCTTGTTGCAGACAAAACATACCGTGAATAGGGACTAATGTACTACAAACCTCCTTATACGAGCTATTCTCGAGACGCACGTGCGTTTGTAAGTCGAGACAGCTTATACACGGGAAATGTGCTAGAGTGATGTTTGACATTGACATCTTAGCAACACAAAACATTTTAGAAGGATTTGTAATGGACACAAGATTTTGTTCGTCAAGCGAAAATGCATGCGTTTCGGTATGCATGGGAGCCCACTGTGTTGAATATTCCGTGTTGTTTGTGGCCACTGCCACTCAGCAAATTTAGGATTTGCTTGTGCAGGATAAAAAACTATTTGATTAATTGTGCCCCAGTGCCCGATATTTATTCTCAGGCAGGGGTTATGTGATACCCAGTTTGAGAAAAACTGCCACCTCAGAGGCCACCGCAAGTGACAATTGGTAGGTATTACTGTAAATACACCTGTTATGATCCCATAGTGCACCTTCCATATACACACCATTTTCCATGGACAGACGATATTGTCTTATGGTACATGCGCATTAAACATCCCCTAATCACCAAGGCTGTCCATGCTGACCTATAGTCAACAATGGTTTTGTGTTATCGTTGCACTGGTCCAGTTTCAATGACACACCTATAAACTTGCAATGTTAACTTGTGTATTAGGCTCTCAGCGTAGCCATGTATACTCCCAGTGGGCCTATGACAAATTTTGATGATTTATTTAGGGGCATTCTAAACAAAGTGGCCAATCTAAAGTCAATCTTAGAAAGGTCACCACTATAAAAATGAGATGCATGAGGGTGGGGGTGGACGTCAGGGCCCTGAATAATAACGAGGTCGAAGATCCGGTCGTTTGCAGCAAAACATTCCTGTTGGGATACACTGTTCCAACCACAGCCAGGATACATGCTAAGGCCCCCTCACGCGGAGGTGACCCAGGAGCTCCAAAATCAAAACCCAACCCAAACCCCTCAGTGGGAAACAGGACCCCCTACCTACCACCCCTACAACCTCACACAACAGTTCTCCCGCACAATTGCGAACAGTTTGACTGAGATGTAAACCTTTCTAAAGGCCTCAGTTAGCACTTTTATCTCTCACAACACCTGTTCTGTTGTTAAAGAACCAAATCAACGTGCATTAAACAAGAGAACAGTATCTTTTAACATTCTTGGTCAATGACAGAATTGACCCAACACACCGGGACGTACCCGCTGCGCACACCACCCCCCCCCCTCCCCCGCGCCCCCTCCATCGACGACGGGTTACCGCACTCAATGCAAACAGTTCGACTGAGATGAAAACCTTTCTAAAGGCCGCAGTGAAAATTTCGCAACTTTTATCTCAAACTGTTCTGTTAAAAAAAATCAACGTTAATAGACAAGGAAAACAGATTATCTTTTAAACATCGGGTCAATGACAGAATTGCCCGTATTTACCTAGCCCTGTCGAGTTTTATCCTTCTTTCTTCTTTGAATAACGGTTGTCAAGTGGACACCGCTAAAGACCACAAATACTTGCATACTGTATGGCTAGACGTGAAACTGCCGTCTCCTCTACTTGTTGCCTCGTACCCCCCCCCCTACCCCCCCCCCTAGATGTTGAGTGGTCAGGTCAAAAGCTAAACCTATCAGAGGTCAAGGAGCGGAGCCCGATGTTTGAATAGACTATCAATCAATACCGACCCCATAAGCAGGGGTATTTGTTTCTACGGTGCAATTGGCAAGATCATTGGTTGACCCCATAGACTTTTGTATGTACTGCTACATCCACTAATTGCATACTTTACGCGAAAATTAAGTTTGTTCTATGTGAATGAAACGGAAACTTGCGGATTGTGTTGTAAACAAGGGTTAAGATTCACAAATGAATGTCCATGATATGACCAAGCGGCGTTGTATAGGGAGGGGGATGATGAATTTTGAGTAGATGCTCCAAAAATTTTGGAAGTTAAGCAAGTTTGCAGAGGAGGAGCCCAAACCGCCGTTGGGAAAAAGAAAGGAAAATTCGCATACAAACTGCCGAAGTGGATAAATGGCGCACACTGTCAGCAGATTGCCGATTTCTCTTGTCGAAAGCCCGATGACTGAGCGAAAAATGGTCAATATTTGTAAGGTTGGACGTTGTGATTTTATCGATGTTCAAGAAATTTGCAAAATTCGCGTTTCGAGTATCCTGATGGTTTTTCCATGTCCAGTACTGTAGACAACGTGCACGACAGCTATGAAGTACAGTGAAAAAATTTTGATGAGTGCAATTTTGTATTCTGGGACTAATTTTACCCAAAGTGGCCTTTTTCCTGGACATACGCATTCTAGCCAGTGAAGGCATCTGTAGACGATGCACCCCAAAATTTGATCAATATGTACATGTATCTTGCACTTCAATTTCAACAAAACAGTCCGTGGCCCATGATCCGAAACCAGACAGCAAACAATTGTGTAGCGCGTCGAGATATTTCCCCTAACATTGTAATGCGATATAGGAATAAACATGTTATGTTAACAAAAACCCGGGCAAGAAATGTATAATTCTATGCAAAGATGAGAAAGCATAGTTTTTTTAATCATAAGGACTATACTAGGAAACCGTGCGCAAATTAGCACCTCCTTGTCGACTTTCGGGTTGTTCTACCTTCATGGATTGCAACAAATTCGAACAACTTTGTGATCTTTCCGTCGAAAGAATCGGGTAGAGCCTCGAGGCCAAACGAAAAAATGATATAACTCTGGGTTCTCTAGAATGGGTAAACCGGTATGATTCCAGGCTTTCCCTAACCCAACTAAGGGGTTCCATGGAAGGTAGGATTAAGGCCAAAAATAAATGAAGAGAAGGAGAAGCACACTGCCCTTGGTGAGCAGCACATTTGCGCACAAAAAAAAAAATCACATTAAGAGCATGATTTGCCACCTAAAGCCACCACTAAACTTATTAAAGGGACGGGAAACCCTTGACTGCCTGAAGACCTCTCTCATAGGGCCCTAATAAATGTGAGCCCCTCACCTAGTCAGAAATATCTTACGTCACTGCTGCCGACAGAGTGAAACATAAATCTAGACCTCAGTGACGGATTCTAAGTTTTTTCTTTCTTTTCAACATGGAAAGATGCCATGGGCACTTAATCATTTCGCAGGGCGCAATATCTTCACCAATAAATCAATTTGAGTTAAGACCCAGTTCCTAAACAGAGTAACTAGGCTACATAGTTTGTTCACAATCCTTAATTGTAACCTCCAATGCTTTGATCTGGCTAAGACTTACTAAATGCGTAGCCATTTGAAGAGTGCAAAGTATTCTGAGATGAGAAATTTGCGGCCAAAATTGACAATAATTCGGGGAGAAGGAAAAGGAAAATTTCGGACAGAAAAAGGCACCACAAAGTGAAGGGAATGCCCCAAAAGGTCTGCGACTGGCCTGAATTATCAAACGCCCGAAAAAACATGCAAATTTTCCCGCGCTTCGCGCGCGGGGCTGCTTTCGTAGTTCAGGCAAAAAAATTTCGTCAAAAAAAGAGGAGAAGAGTCTCGTTTACGCCTAGGACAGCTATCAGCATTTTTCTCCTTTCGAATTATTATTCTGCAGTTGCCTAAGAATACCCATGAGGACCAAATTGTTCACTGATGTGCTCAACAAGCTGGCACTGGCATGCACTGGCACAACATGGATTATGCGCGTACTAGTCAAGGGGGCAATTATCCTGGCTGTGAAATTAGTGTCCCAGGTGGGTAAGAGTGAAAAAACATATATGTAACGGGACACGACCCCACAAAAGACTGCGCCAGTGCGATGGAAATAGTCTAGCAGATACTACACCGTTATTGCTTAACTTGGCAAAACAGTTTATTTTCATACATTTTTTAAACCCAAAGTAGGTGATATTGTAATCATCAATTTAGTAAGATGGTATATCACGGTGCGTACAGAACCAACTTAGGGCAAATCAGTCATCGGTCAGAGAATGGGTCGGGCGGGATGCAGGATAATTTGCAGAGGAAACCGCAAACGAACATACCAAATTCGGAGGAATAAGGGAGGAATTTGGGCAAAGTAAATGAAAGTTTTTAATTAGGATCTTGGTGGCCGAATTTGCGCGAATCAGTACTGATGTAATAAGTGTGCATATAAACTGAATGAACAATACACTAACCTTTTTTAGTCTGGTAAGTTGTTCGCCCCAATTTACGAATCTGTGAACGTGTACCGTGCACCTGGACATTTTATTATAGGGGGCTTTGTGGCGGTGGTTCACGTGATATGATAATCGAATGATGATGTCTAAATGATTCAATTATTGTTTAACCGAACAATAATCGCGTTGGAAATTGTCTAAGTTCCACTAATTCCAAGTGCGGACCCCAGATGAAGGTCTGGACCCCACTAGGGCGAAGTCGAAGGATTACCCATGTTCCATATCTAGTGCCTCGAATATTAATCGAATGTCAAGTACATAAGTTTCAATGGCGTTTTCTACCCGCGTTGTGAATATGCGATGTAATGCTTAGAATCATTTTGTTCACTCTCGAATAATTTCAGAGGCCTTGGGGCAGACTGCTCTCCCCCCTGTTTGTCTGAGATGAAAAAATTCGTGGAAAATTTGGAAAGGCAGAAAGGCAAGGACGAAAAGCCCTGAATTTTCTGCTGGACCTTCTCGATAAATGCCCGGAGAACATGCAAACAATTTCGTTTTTTCGCGCTTCGCGCCGCGCTGGTAGTCTTCGAGGACTGACTTTGGTAAAATTTTGTTTTTTATTTTTTTTTTTTGGGCCAAATATTTACTGCTCCCCAATAGGACTGGTCCGTACGCCTATGGCTTTTCCATTCGATACCACAGGGACACGTGGGGCCAGACTACTGGATCCCACGCAAACGAAGCCAGGTAGAAAAGGTAATAAAAAAACTGGGTGATATGCGGTAAATCATCTTAGTATCACAATGACAACTTTTGTCTGTCCGACTCAAAGCACACATGTAGAGGTGCTATCGATCTGGCCAGTGCCGTTTCCGGCGATCTGGAGGGTATGAACAGCTAAATTTTCTTTGCCGGCTCCGCCCCAACCAATGCTGGCGTCGCTTAGGATGGTCATGTGCATTCGAGGTGGCCCCCCTCTTTTCAAAACGGATCAACGCCAGGCGATTCATCATTGTAGAGTCAGAAACAAACGTGTTCAGCCAGTGATGCATAATCAGATGGCATCAAACTATCAGTATCAATAGGGTATGACTGAACGTTCGTTGTACAGACATTTGTCAACGACAATCAAGTGTCAACAACCCAATAAACGTGATTAACCAAGGCCAGTCATTGTTCTATTTTATTTCAGAAAAGAAGAA
>JAODTK010005237.1:0-10358 GCA_026419785.1 Sclerodactyla briareus | reverse complement strand
TAAAATTTAGTGTGCATGTTTCCCATGGTCTGTGTGTGTATGTCCACACTTTACGTTATCCGGATTTCTCACAAACCGTGAGGCACGATTTATGACCGAAAATTTTGGGTGTAGCACCGGGGTTGGGTGAAACGATCTGATTAGATTTTGGGCAGCAAAGTCATTCAATTAAGGTGGGTAATTAGCTCGTTTTATGTAAATTATTGTTCAAGAC
Organism: Sclerodactyla briareus; assembly: GCA_026419785.1. Classification (NCBI taxonomy): domain Eukaryota; kingdom Metazoa; phylum Echinodermata; class Holothuroidea; order Dendrochirotida; family Sclerodactylidae; genus Sclerodactyla; species Sclerodactyla briareus. The sequence goes on along the minus strand of JAODTK010005237.1, from coordinate 10,144 downwards.
GTTAGCAGATTACGCAAGAACCGTAGGTGTTACGTATGTAGTTTGGGCATGTTAGGACCTGATTGACAGGTAGATGGAATATTAGATTTTCAGATAAAAATATGGCTAATTGGCTTTGAGTTATTTGCATATATATGCCGAATTTTTAAAGTTTGGCGGATTCTCACGAAACTTGGTGAATGTGGTCTACCTGGTCCCGAGAAATTTAAAAGTGAAGTCGGGGTCACTGGAGGCAATGGGTTTTAATTTGCCTAATTTATGGAATTTTTGAATGTTTGTTGGATTGCCACAAAAATTGGTAGATGTGATCCACCTTTGAACCTTGATCATTTTGAAGGTATAGCTGGGGTCAGTAGAGGTCATTGTATGTGCTTAATTTGAATAATTCATTCAATTTCCAACTGGTAAGAATTTCGCCAAAAATCAGTAGGTATGGTCCCGTTAACATTTCTGGCTTTGATGGTTTATGTCGGGAAATTTGATGATTCCACCATATATAGCTTCTGTTAGAATAAGCACGGAGGAACGAGTTAACCATAGTTCCTGTGACAATGTGCTGTCTAGGGCTGCCCACAAAGCAGACAATCTCTTACCCCAAACCCAATTTGACTAGGTTGCTTAGACCTTCAAAAATACTGTAAATTTGGGACTCCTTTGACGAAGTCGGAGGAATCGATGCCAGTAATGGCCAGTGTGTGTGGTGATGTGTGTTTGTGGTGGGTGGTGTGTGTTGTATATGTGTGTGAACCTGGCTTGTGAACACGATAAACTCGATCCCACCTGGATGGATGAAGCTAGCTCATACTTGGTATGTTGTGTTTCCCCTGATGAGTACATGACCCTATTTGTTCGGGGTCAGGTTCAGAGGTCATCGAGGGTCACCAGAGGCCACACGTCTGAAAACCTGTGAACCCGATAAGTCAAGAATGTTTGGTGTGATCGGGTTCAAAGTTGGTGTTTAGTTTCTTATGGGGAGTACAGGAACCCTATAGTTTTTGGAGTAGGGCGGGGGTGAATTTTGAGTCTTCTCAAAACTAGAAAATTTGTTGAAAAAGTCAATAATTTTTGCCAATTTGGCTGTGAACACGATTAAACAACCCCACCTGGATTGGATGAAGCTAATACTTGGGATGTGTTTCCCCATTGATGAGTACATGACCCTATGGTTTTGGGGTCAGGTCAGAGGTCATCTGAGGTCACCAGAGGTCAACACAACAACTCTCCAACACTTCGTCCGTTTTGAGCCAAAACACGTGTCCGCCATAGTGAAATCGAGGGCTCGGGGTGGGTCGAAAGTGGATGTCGCCCCACCACTGCAGGTTTCAACGCTAATTCGCGCGGAACTTGTAGCCCGGTGGGGACTAGTTTGTCTCGGAAAATGTGAAGATCATGTCCAAGGTCCACCAGAGGTCAAATTTACGTGAGTTTACAATAGTTTTGTCGGATTTCAATGAACTTGTCGGTGGACGATATGTTTGTCCCGAAAAAAAGTGGAGGGCATTTTGGGGTCATCCAAAGGTCAAAGTCGCGCTAATTCGCATAATTTGTGCATTTTCGAAAATTGGTTGATTTGCACGAAACTTAGTAGTTGGGGAACTATAATTGGTCCTGAAAGAAGGTTAGGAGGTCATTCAAGGCCACGCAGCAGGCAATTACCTATTTTCGAAAGTTGTCGGATTTCAACAAAACCTGGTAGGGTGGGCCTGTTTGGAGGCCATTTTCGGTGGTCGTCAGAGGGTCAAATTACGCCTAATTTGCCTTTTTCTGAAAGGTTGTCTGATTTACACGAAACTGGATAGGTGGGGACTATAATTGGTCCCGAAAAAGTAAAGGTTATTCCAAGGTCATCAAAGAACAATACGAGGCGTTATCACACAGTTTTTTGTCGGAATTTCAACGAGAACTTGGTATGTGACATGTAAAGCGCTTGGGACTACAACTGCGGTGAAAATTGCACTATATAAAAACTGAGTATTATCATTATTATTCAATAATGCCATCCACATGGCACACTATATAACCATCTTCAACAACTTATCGCTAGTGGGGATACACCGTTCGGTTACCCCCAGCCATGTGTCTATTTTAAATATAATATGCTGGACATGAACGTGGTCTGGGCTTTTGAAACTGAATAACTCTTCCTAAAACTACTTAAATTATTTCGGGACCACTGATTTTGGATCTCACTCGCTAGTAAGAGAATGATAATTCTAGATCCAGATGGGGATTGCATTAATATTCTATTCGAGAAACATCCATTGAATATAGCAAAAAGAAGGCTCGACAAAGAAGACGACATGAGATAAATCAATTGAAAAAAATATATCTGAAATTGAACGAGGGTTTATCTTAACTCTGTTATGGAGGGTGATTTAGATGCTTGACTGATACTTGAAAGTAATTACAGCATATGTATGATTATAAATTACAGTGGACGAATAATGATTCGCTCCAACCCGCTGGAATCATGAGTCAAGGAAAAGGCGACGAAATACTTTCTGAATTAAAGAAAATCGTAATAGGACCGCAATACCATTAATAATGATTGCTTTTGATGGTACGATATTCTTACCACGTTGTCCGATTTCCTATCAATCTTATCCCGGTAGTGAAAACGGTGATAACTACTGCTATATTACACAACATTCAACTGTACACTCCATACTGATGATGTTGGGAGGCTCTGAAGTCTTTTAATAACAAATGGAACCAGTCCCGGATGTGACTGTCTGTCGGCAGATTTTAGAAATTACTCTCTGCGAATATTACCTGTAGTGAGTTCGAGTGGTGATTTTCATTGAATTAGCCTACATGAGATAAATGGTCCGATGAACAAGGCCGAGGTGCCTAACATTAATCCCTAAGCCGGGCAAAGACCCCACGTTTATGGCTCTGATTTTTTTTTTATAAATGTGGACTATAAAATCGCAGCTACGGTTTTGGCTAAGTTAGTGTAGTTAGTGATTAGGGTCGGAAGGACTAATCCTCATGAACGACCCCGAAGCCACAACATCTCAGGAAAGAAAAATGAACCAAAACTCGAAACTCTACATTCGCCCTGATTCTGAGAAAATACAAAACCAAGACTGTTCTGAAAACGCATTCAATCTTATTAGGGAGGGGGTCCGGGATATATGTTTGGTAGTGTTGTCTGTGGAAGGTTATTATTATTGAGTTAAACGGGCAGGCGGGGGCGTTTTTTCTTGAATCATTAATGACCGATTTTTCCTCCGCGTGCCGCGCGGTATTGCTCAATCGATTTCCGGGGATTTCCTGGAATATCACTGTCGTATATTAGTAATTTGGGGATTCCTGGTGGCAGGGATAGAAAACCAATTTGGTGTTTAACATTCGTAATGATAGCCAAACACAGTTTTTTTCTCTAATCTCAACACAAATACAACTATTTAAACACATATTCCACAGGTCAAGCGACATGTCAAGTGTCTGATAATTAAATCGCCAAACCTGGGGTTTAATGTAGTAGTTTTAATGTTTTAGGCGCTATCGTTTACATTACCACATTGCTAATGCGAAATTAAACACCAAACGTTAATTTCTAACAATAAGTGTTTAAAAAACAGGGCCCGAAGTGCTTTGATTTGCGGCGAGCACACTGGCCATCGATAGGCCAATGTCGTTATTAGATAATTCGCGATTGTAGTTTCGACCGCGCCAGTTTGTTCAGACACACGGCAAGAAGGGATTAACATAACGCAGGGTCAACGGAAGCGCAAACGGACGTAAGGATGGCACTCCAAAATAATAACGGACGCGCAACGGATCGCGCAACGGACACGCAACGCAGTATGATGGCTAGCTTTAAGGGACCGCAAAGATGCAACTGAAGATGAATCATATGCTATATATAGCCTCAGAGTGGTAACATGATTGATTTCACTATTCACGGGGTATTCACGAAAATGTGAAATAATAATTTAAACAATCAGGCGATATCAATTAAATAATTAAATTGAATGTTTTATGAACACTCTGCAAATATGGTGGGGGCTAAACAAGGTTCCCCCGGTTCCGCCCACTGGCTGCCTACGCTGAACGTTTTCAATTACTGCTTACCTTTTGCGAAGTGGATTCCACACTTGTACAGCATAATCTAGTGCGGTTTCACCAGTTGCTTAACAGCCTGACAACAACTTCATTATCAAGGAAACTGGAGTGACGTCTAATCAAGCCAGAATCCAATACCTCTTCTAGCAGCTTCTGCACACGCTTGGAAGGTTTCAAATTAAGAATCAAAACAAACCCCAAGATCTTTTTCTGACATCACCTCAGAATATTTGGCTATTTAACATGAAGGAAGCGTTGCGATTGTTGAAAAACAAACATGCATAAATTTGCACTTACCGACATTGAAAAACATTTGCCAGTCGAAGACCATTTGGAAATATATCCAAACCCTTTGAACATTCGGCATCATAATTCGAAACCGCACCCTCCGATACAACTTAGGATCGTCTGCGAACTTATTAAACCTGACAAGAACAGAAACCTTCAAGATCGTCAAATACGCAGAAAGAGTAACGGCCCAAGAACCGATTCATGGGGAAGTCACGCTAGTGACCTTTTGCCAAGAAGACGACCGCCCATTCATGACACTCGTTGTCCCTATTAGAAGCCACTCAGAATCCACCTTGAGGAGCATTCCCTCAATGCCCAAAGCTCTTGCCAACTTGAGCAAGAGACGAGTCATGAGGACCTGTCAAAAGCTTTTGAAAGTCCAGGAAAATATATCAACGCATTGCGTTGTCAACAGAAAATGATAACTCCATAAATTCCAAGGATATTAGTCAAACACGACCGATTTGTCCTAAAACCCATGCTGAGAATCCTAATCAGACTATGCTCATTGAACAATAATCAAAATATGATCCCGAATGATTGATTCCCTTACCTTGCAGACAAAACTAGTGAAAGAATCATTGACCTGCAATTACAAGGAAGAGACCGTTACCTTTCTGAACTAGGAAAACATTGCTCCCCAATCATCCGGAACAATTCCTTTCTGGTGAGAAGTCTTATTGAAATGATAGCTAGTTGGAACAGCCAACTCGTCGCCAAAGGATTTAAGTAGTGAAAGGATAAAAACTCCGTCAGGACAAGGAAGCGTTATCACTTTTGAGCTTATGCAGTTTCTCCTACTAAACCGGGCGGAGCAACCATTACAATAATATGCGAGAAAACCCTGACAACTATGTCACCAAAATTATTCAAGTTATCATGAGTAAAAAACAGACGAGAAATATTATAAGAACCTAGCTATCTCCTGGTCTATCGCTAATTGTACTACCCGAGTCGGATTCTATCAAGGACAATGCGTTCCTTGACTTTCTGCTTCACCCTCCAAAGAGAAAAAGCACGAGGATTCTCTTTGATACTAGAGGCAATCTGCCTATCAAAATAAGTAGCACCAGAAACTAAACGCTGGACAAGCTTTTGCTTTGCTTTTGTTTGAAATGCTCTAGATTAGAAAGGACCCAGAAGAACGATAAGTCGCCATGAGTGTCGCTTAGTTTGATAGACAGAAAAACTTCCCTTTTCTCCAAGAAGGCATCTTGTTCTTACTGCGACGTTCCTCCCAGGAACGTAAACTTTCAAATTGTTAAACCTTTAATGAAACCATTCCAAAAGTCAACAGCATTCGTACTTGCAACGTTTTGCAAATCTAAAAAAATGCTAAAAAAATAAAATAATGCTAAACAAAAACTGGAAATGCCATCCAAACATCGGCTTCGCCGAGGACAGGAACAAGCTCTACACTTGTCTGGATATTTACAGAACAGATACAATTTAGAAGGCTAAAATATCGTGATCACTGCACGGAGCTTATCCAAGCTCTCTGACATTATCTACAGTATCGGTTCCACTGTCAAAACTAAATCCAAAATATATGATTTCGAGTATGAAAAAGGACCTGAGAATGGAAACAATCCTGCGTGAGATTGAAAAAGCCAGATCCATGACTGACACTAGTACCATTAGACCAAGAATAATCTGAATTAATTGAATCACCCATAATGATTGTACTCTCCAAGAAAACTCCGAAAAGCATTCGGAGAGAGGAAGAGTGTGTCTTCACAGCTGTTTGAGAGAACGGTACACAACGCCAACTAATAATGAACTGGGAATACCAGATTAGACGGAATCACACCAACAGAGTTGACAAAACTTACAACAATATCGGCCTTCTCAAAATAGTCAGTTCAGGAATTCACATACAACAAAACTCCAACCCCCAATGCCACGGAGAGTATCTATCCTATCTTACCTATAAACACCAAAACCAGGAAGGTGAACATTGGCTGTGGAAATATCATTGTTCAACCACGACTCTGTATACCCAATGACGTCAGTATGCGTTCCTGGACTAAAATCTCCCAACTCATCAAACTGTTCTGATATTTGAAACCACAGAGAAAAGGACAAGCGGCTAACATATCTATCGCCATTGCTGACCTCGCCAGACCTCCACTGCGATGCTTACTATTAATAACCCTGAAAGTAAGATACGGACACGAAACCCTCCTCCCCACCCCCTCCAAAAAAAAAAATAAGTTTAACAACCCTTCACGCAGGAATGAACACGCCTAACACTGAAACACTGAAGCCCCCGCACCATCGGGGGAAGACCATCCTTCGCGAAAAGATCTCTCCTCCCCAGAAACACGAAATATCCAGCGAAATTACGCCCTCCCAGCGCACTCTAAAAGTTAAAGATAGATGGTCGTTGCTAGGTATAGCGAACAAGCGACGGCAAGTTTGCAGGAAGTACGACAAAAAATCGTAATGGGACAGCACAACTCGTTATAGTCAATTTTATTTGGACGGAAAATGCGTGAAATATACAATTGGTTTCAATTATCTAATGCTGGTTGCAGTTTTTGTTGTATAAGATTTAGTTTTAATGGACGACTATATCATCACTTATAGTGCTATACACCCTATTGATGACCCTGCTATGTACCGTTGGCTAATCCGTGCTTAACAATTCTTTCAAGACGTAGCGATCATTTGTCTAATGAACTAGTGAGATGAGATGCCATCAAACTACGCGAATGCCCCGCCACCCCTAGTTGATCACTATCAGCCTGACACACACCGCATAGCATTCCCACGGGTACTCGGGATTCTGTACAGGACCCGTTATGACCAGTCACCCCCGGAGATTTTTAGGATTATCTAGCGCCCTACATCGACATAACCACACCTCCTCATTCCCCCACGATTCGTGGAACCTCGAACTAATAACAACATCACATCACCTAGATAAAAAGGTTATACCTTCCTTGGTAAACCCAAATCGACTGACTTTATAGAAACCAGGATCATTGAGAGAGAACCTTCGTTGTGTCCTGGATTGTATCGGATTAGGTTTTGACTATGATATCCCTGGTTTCCTATCACTGGTGGACTTCGAGAAAGCGTTGATCGTTTTTTGGAGTGTCTTTATATTTGAATGTTTCAAAATTGTGACAAGTGATGAGAGCTCTCAAAAAAAAAAAAAAAAAAAAAAGGGGGTTGAGTCCTCTACTCAAAACTGCTTTTTTTTACACCACTGGTCTGCAATAATGGCTATTCCTCTAGTTTTTTTTGGGTTTTTTGAGCTCACCCAGCAGGGTGGGTGCGCTAATTGTAATCCTGCATGTCAATCTATCAGGATCTATCTATCTATATATCTATATACTATTATCTATCTATCTATTCTATTATCTATCTATCTATATATCTATCTATCATCTATCTGTCGTCAACAATGTTTCCAAATTGCTTACTCCTCATACGTGTTATGGTGGATAATGTGAAAACTGCACAATGATGACTGAGTGAAGGGGCATCCGTTGTTCAGGAAGTCGAGGTCAAGGTCATCTAGGGTCAATTTCTGCATTTGTTCAAAATGGTCCAAGCTGCTCTCTTCTACAAAATAGATGGGATGAATCATGAAAGTTGGTCAGGTAATCATTGTGACCAGTGTACATATGGGCGTGTCAGGAATTTGGAGGTCAAAGGTTATATAGGGTCCTGTTGGCCAGAGAGTATCGGGGAGTCAAACAATCGAGATGCTTTTTCACCCACAGATGAATGGATAGTCATGAAAGTGATCAGTATTATCATGGAACAATAGTACATAAATTCACAACATAACCAGGAAGGTGAACATTGGCTGTGGAAATATCACTGTTCAACCACGACTCTGTTATACCAATGACGTCAGTCGTGCGTTCCTGGACTAAAATGCTCCTCCAACCAACTCATCAAACTTGTTCCTGATATTTGAACATTAGCACAGAAGAATGACAGCTGGCTAACATATCTATTGCTACTTGTTGACTCCCCAGACCTCCCACTGCGTGCTACTATTAACACCCCTGCAGTAAGCCTACGGATCACCGAAACCTCTCCCCCCAACCCCCTCCAAAAAAAAAGAAGTTACCAACCCTTTCCACGCAGAAATTATGACCAACTTGCCTAACACTGAAACACTGAAGCCCCCGCACCATTAGGGGGAAGACCATCCTTAGCGAAAAGATCTCTCCTTCCCCAAAGGAAACACGAAATATCCACGAAATATTAACGCCCACCCCAGCGCACTCTAAATTTAAAGATAGATGGTCCGTCTGCTAGCGTCTAGCGACCAAGACGACGGCGAATTTTGCATGACGTCACGACAAACATCGGAATGTGCACACAAACTCGTTATATCAATTTATTGGAGGGAAAAAATGCGTGAATTATACCAGTGGTTTAAATGATATAAATTGCTGGTGCAGTTATTGTTTAAAGATATTTTAATGACGACAATCCATCGTAACCACATATTATTGAGGACCCGCTATGCGTCCTACCTGCAAACGCGACCGTCAAACCTAGGGAGAATGCCACAAATCGCGACTTTCGACCTAGTGGACTTAGCCTGCACCGCAGTTCACGGAATCGGCCCGAGCTAGGACGTCTTGACAGTCACCCCGGCGAGGTATTAGGCCTGATCTGACAACACCACCTGCCATCCCCACGATCCTGTTAACCCTCGCACTAAGATCCTCACCTAGGATTAAAACATGTTATACCTCCTTGGTAAACCCAAATCAGATGACTTATTAAGAAAGATCATTGAGAGAGAACATTCGTGTGTCCTGGATTGTAATCGATTATTGTTCTGACTATGATATCCCTGGTTTCCTATCACTGGGGACCTTAGAGAAAGCGTTGATTCGTTTGGAGTTGTCTTTCATATGTGAAATGTTTCAAATTTTACAATGTGATGAGAGCTCTCAAAGGTGGGTTAAGTCACTCTACTCAACTGCACCACTGTGTCTGCACTAATGGCTATTCACTCTAGTTTTTCTTGGGTTTTTTTTAGCTCACCCCCAGCATGTGATGGGTGAGCTATTGTAATACTTGCATGTCCAGCATCTATCTATCTATCTATCGATCTATCTATCTATCTATCAATCCTATCTGATCTATCTATCTATCTATCTCTTTATCTATCTATCTGTCAACATTGTTTCAAATTGCTACTCCTACTACGGTGTTGTAGGGGATCAGATGAAACAGTGTCACAATGATTAATGAGTGAAGGGGCATCCGAGTTGTTCAGGAAGTCGAGGTCAAGGTTCATCTAGGGGTCAAGTGCGCCATTTTGTTCAAATGGTTCAAGCTGCTCTCTGTCCTACAAATAGATTGGATAGTCATGAAAGTTGGTCAGTGTAATCTTGATCAGTGATACATTATGGAGTTTTGTGCAGGAATTTGAGGTCAAAGTTATCTAGGGGTCATTTGGCAAGAGAGGGTCATCGGGGAGTCAGGGAACATCGAGGATGCTTTTCACCAACAGATTGAATTGGATGATCATGATTGTGGATCAGATATCATTGACCAATAGTACATACTCTTCAGAATTTGAGGTCAAGGTCATTTCTGGCGATTTTATTTCTAACGTTCAAGCGGTTACTCCCAGTCCAAATCAAATATGCACAAAACGCGATCAGCATCATCAGGGACCTATGGTAAATACGGTCAATCAGCTGCCTTCTACTGTGTACTACTCCGAATGGAGAAGATGATCAAGAGAAATGAATGTGGCTACTGTACGATTGACGAATGGTCAATATGGAGTGTTAGG
>JAODTK010005233.1:0-14877 GCA_026419785.1 Sclerodactyla briareus | reverse complement strand
ATTTCCTACTTGCACAAAACCCTACGACTTCTTTGTTCCTAAGAAATTCAAACATAATTCACTTCAGAAAGCATTTAGTCTATGGGCGAGTATTGCTGTAGTGGGCTGGGAGGTGTTCATGTTCGTTGGTGAGAGAAAAGACAACAACACTTCTGCTAAATGTGACTTATTACAAAATGAAACAATCAAGAACATAACATATTTTCTTTCTGCGTTTTCCATGTGTGACGTCATGCGTTGTTGCGCCATTGGGATTCTCCCCTCTCTCCCCAAATTTTCTCTGCTTATGGGCCAAAACTTGAAGGCCAAGAACTCCACATAGGACATCGTCTTGAAATGGGGTTTGGACCTATAGATACAGTTTTTTCACTACTCCACACAGATCCCTTCTGTTGTATCCAACTGCAGTTGTAGTTAAGTAACACCTAGCGTACCATCCACCACAAGCAATTCTCCATTAACGATTAGCCTAACTATTCTTTGAAGTGGAAATTAATATGTAAATTTCAACAGGAACAACATATTTCAGAGTGACAATAAATTAATCCTTCTCGAACTTTACGTAAGCCCGATAGCCCGGGGGTACTCGAAACTTCAGTTCGGGCTTCTAGAAACTTTGCTGCAGCTGCCCGTCGGGCTAGTGAAAAATTCAGTTGAAGGTATCAGGGTCTAGGACACTAAAAATAAAAAAAACTACGACTGATTCTTGACTCCTTCATACTTTTCATAAGTGGCCACAACTGAGCGAACGAGCAGTATTTGCAAGAACTAAATATTCGCGAAAAATGAGCTCCAACGAAGACCTCCACATCGGCCATGACACTGGTCCCATAACAAAAAGTTTTGTATAATAAACGACCCCGTCCCCACTTTTACACCCGACCACCGAGTGAACTGTGCTTCCGATCATGTTCCGCTAAGTGTGAGATCGCCATCTGCGCACTCAACTCAAAATCCCGCACAAAAAAATTTATACTTGGACTGACTCGCAATGGTTTCCTTCCATAACATGAATATAAATTTTTGCAATCTTTTCACAGTCACGATCTCGGTACTTCAGGCTCATGTATGCAATCCATCCTCATATCAGTGTGTGTCAGACATCGATACACATTCAGACCTGATAGAAAACACTATTTTTTCACCCTACACACTCGATAACTATCATTGACATGATTTTGTAGAACTGGTTTTGTACACATTCTATGTTACCCATGTGGTTATTGGACCGAAGGTTCAATGTACAATCACGTTAAAAACCTCTGCACTCTGAAAACTTTAAAAATCATCAAATACTGAACGTCTGTAGATGGGTGCTTGATACACCTTTTCACAAGATTGAATCATGTTTTTTGCAAGGTGTCTTCAGATAACCACTTTCTGATCTAGGATAATTGTGGTCCCTGTACAAAGGCATCGCAAGTTCCGTAGCTTAGGTGTACTGCTGGCTACCGTGGTGGGAATTCTTATTTGAAAAATTATCATTTTTGTTTTCTTATTCATTCACCAAAATCCAATTTGCCTGGGAAGAACATTCACTATGGGCAAAGAATTTGCCCCGTTTAAGGTTTGCCCTTTCGGGGACAAGTCATGGTTTTCATGGGATGAAAAGCAGCATGGTATAGCATGGGTGATTATCATCCCCAGGTAACCCCCATTGCCTATATACCTTTTTTAAACTTGTGTATCAATGGTTTTGCAATGCAGTCATTGGAGAGAGAGGGAGTCAGGGAGACAATTTTAAAATTTGGGCAAGAGGGAGCTGTAACCCTTAGCCACACATCCTATTGTTGAAAACTGCAACCGTGGCAATGTTCGGCGGGGGCGGTATGCATGGTACCAAAACACTGCTGATCTATTTCTGCGAAGCCCCCCCCCCCCCAGATTTCATCAAATCCCCCTTTTGAAAAATGTGAGGGGGGCAATTCCCCCGCATTGAAACCTAGCGTACACACTGATACGATATGACTGATATCCTTGACCTACTTACGGCCTGGTTACCAGCTATTCGCGCGACGTATCACGTAACTCGCTCCTCGAGCATCGTTGGTTGAAAGTTTCGCAGTGAAGAGGCCCAGGCGAGTTGGTGGTAATCGGCCTATAACTTTATTTCGGCTATTCAAATTTTTGTTCGGCCTAGTGAAGTTCGAGTTAGACGCCTCGACGGACAACTGCTGATCGTAATATTTCGAGCACTGAATTATATCTTTACTTCATGCATGATGGGAATCTTCTCGTTTTGTTCTCGAAATGCATGATCTGGGAATACTAGTTTCGCAGAACTGGTACAAATGGAACAGCAGTAGCCGTATCGGGCTCGGGTGAAATACATGGCATGTTAGATTACTTACTAAGCACGACCTTCATATCGCCACTATTGCTGATCGGCAGCTCTTGATATCATTTAAAAGATCAATGAGTTTTCAAGGTTTTTTGTGGAGCGTCTCGGTCAGATGACTCGGCCCTGACTCAGTTGAAAACGATGCACCATGAACTGGTACTGGAACTCTGCATCGAAGGGTTTGCCCCAATCTATTTAAAATGAGTCTTCTCAAATGAACTAAAGTTAGTAATTAAATTTTTTACTGCCCTCATAGTGGACACATCGTCCACGTGGGAATTCTTTCATAAATTAACATTTACATGACGAGCAAACTCATATCGTTGAAATTATCAGGTTGTGTTGAAATACAATTTATCTATTAGTAATTTTGTCCACACTGTTTCCGTCCTTTACGTGACTGGGATTCGCGATCTTGGAAAGTTTTGGTTTCAACGGCAAGTATAAGTTCCAACAAATTATTACTTGAATCGCAGCCGTATTTATTTGAATTCATGCTGCACATGTATGGGGGATAGCTGATCATTTGGTGCGAATCTTTCTTTTGTGGCTCATCGAAAGTGCCGGCTGTTGTCTCCCCGTTAGCCTAACATACGTTAACGATCCAAGTGCGCTCGTCCGTTAGGCCTAGGCTCCTTCAGTCTCGGGGGCCTACTCAGTCTCAAGAGTCAATTCAGACTGAATCTCGAGAGTCACTCAGTCTCTCACTGCCGCCGGTGCACTTTCATCCTGTTTGGATTCCCATGAGTCACCTGTGCGCATCTTCCTATTGTAGTCGTTACCTCATTCAATCACCATAGAACGTTCCAGTCATACACTCACTTTCAGTTTCAGTGGAGCAAATGCAAACCTCAGTATTCCTATATCGCCTACGCCCCACAAAGGCGGGGGCCTATGTGTTTTTGCAGTTTCCTCTCTCTCATCGACCCATTAAATAAAATGCAGTCCTTTAGAGGAACAGATTATGAAATTTAGCGGTTGTACTTGGTGAAGCGTTGGAAGTCACTATTTTCACTCATCTTAGTGACAGAATCAAATATGAAGAACACCCCGGAAAGTAAATACCTCGACGCCCTCCTCGAAGCGTAGAGGTCGAAAAGGCGAATGGACCTGAACCCTATTTGACGGTCAGTGTTTGAGTGATCAATCAGACACCAGTCTTGATAAGCCCCCCCCACTCAAGACTACATGCAAAACATCACAAATAATAAAAGCTGCCAAGTGATTCAATGGGGGAAGAGCATGTTGGTAAAGAAGCTATCTTCCCTGAACGTGACTTCTTCAAGGAACTTGTATGGGGACTGCATTCCCTGTTCCGAAACGTCAAAGCTCCAAAGATCTCTCAAGAAGAAGAACGTCCGTCCAAAGAAGATGGCAGTCGATGGTGAGGCCATGCCCAGGGGAGTGTCACAAGAGTTGTTCGCGGAGAGATTGTAATTCCCAAGTAAACACAAATGCGCAGAATAAATCGTCAATACCATGAAACGGAAAATAGCCTGGGGTATGAGCATTCCCCAACTCCCAATTTGTCAGCATCTCACCTCCCACGGGAAGAATTTGAGAAGACTTCTCAAAGGGCAAAAACTTTGATAAAGACCTCACCAACCTCAGAGACACTGCTTCAGGAAAATATAAGATGAGACTGATGAGCAGCTTGACACGGTACAAAACAAAAGATGCCCTGGATCCCCGATCTGTTCCCTAGCATGAGTCACAATGTGTTCAAAACAGGCAATGAAATAAGGTGGGAGAATTGATGGTGTGATGATGAGGATCTCCCAGAGACCCTCCTTGGGGCGAGAGTAAGTTACAGAAGTTATAGTGGCATTTTAGACATAATTTTTTCAAACTTGGGGTGTGTTCCCAGTGCTTCTCTCATATGATACATTGAACGCTGTTTATTTTATTTTTGATGGTAAAGGGGCAATTTTATTTTGATGCTACACGACACGGGACCAAATGCAGAAGCAGCCGCGCTTCGGTCAATCAGGCCGCTTCTTGCTTCTCGGACCTTTAATCACCGTTCGTGTAGCAACTCATAAACTTACAATCAAACTTCACCTTTAAGGTCTCTGTTTATTTTTAAAATGTTGGGGTAACCCAGTATTTTTGCTAATCCCTCACATTGGTGCATGGATGCCATTGATGTTCGTTTGAGTACAGGTAAGGAGCGCAGTTTGAATTTGAAGAAAGTGATTTCCATAGTTCAACCCCACCTCTCATGGTGAAACATTACCAGTGGGTTCATTGACAGATAATTGATTTCAGTTTGAGCAGAAAGCTTACTGCAGGATGAGGTACTTGACCATCATGCTCCAGAACTTATTATCCAAGAAATCACTGAGCCTTTCGGCTCTCTAATGTCATTTCTGAAGTAGTGAACCTTCCTTCATTTTTTGGAGTCCAAACTGCAAACAAAATTTTGGAATCATGAGAACATTGTTTCATCGTGACTTTCCAGCGAAGACCATGTTTTTTCTCATGATAACGCACACTTCAAGGGAGAAACTGTCCCGGAATAGTGGAGGTGTCCAAAACTGAAGTGCAGCTCTATTTATCTGAGTTGTGTGCAAATGAGTGGACAACATGAACATATTTTAGTAGTTTGCATGAATTGATAACACTGTTATGAACTCTTCTTCATCTTCTTTGACATACTCCATTGGGCCTGGTGTTAGGGCATTCGATGAAAAGTTAGTGTGTGCCTGTGCCGAAGTTAATGTTCATCCAGTCACTGCCCTCTTGAAATTTCCAACTATTCGAAACATCATCTTTGGCTGGGTTGAGGCTGAGCAAGTTCCCAACTTCAAATCAGTAATGCTCTCTGTAAACGCTTTATACAGCCCCGGCCAGGGGACAAACTGACCAAACCCACCTGCTACTGTAACTCTAGAATCAAAAGTTTCCAATTTTTTTCATTAATTATATTCACTAATGCAGATTTCACATAATGTCATAATTCCATACAGTATTGTTTATACTAAATCTTCTTGCAGCATAGCGGGTGAGTGAAAAGCAATGAAGATGTGGCCTCTTCACCAACGACGAAGGACGAGAAGGTTAGATGCAGTCGTTTACGAATTTGTAGTATGTTATGTTATGTTTTGTCAAAGTTAGTCAAAGTCAACCTCCATGTATTACATGTATTATTCCACGTTTCGAGACAGATTGTCACATGTGCGAATTTATGCACTTAGTGGGCAACTGTAAGGTTGCCGCACATCTCCGCAAAACAATTCTCCTTGGGTTCCTGACGTTTACGGCTGGAAGTGGTGGGCACTGGTCCGGATCATGAATTGTTCTGTTCAAAGACACTGTCATGCACGGAAAGGGTGGCAAACCGCCCTCCCCTCATTGCCCCGAAATTACAGACCATCTTTATTGCACCAGTCCCAGTATCAAGAAATTAAGACTGGAATGTTTTGGTACTCTGGAGCGTTTTACCCCCTCTCAATCGTTCATTGTTAAAGGAGCTGGGAAATTAAAAGGGGTAAAATTGGACATAGGGAAAATCCGATGCCAAAAATGCTTGCTGTTGGTCAGGAGTAAGGTGTCAGTCTGTGCCCAGGCTGATATAATACATGATGAAAGCAAGATACTCTTGATTAGATAACACTTAATAGAATGTATAGTGTCAAACCATTTTCCATCTAGGCTCTCTTAAATATTGAAAGCAATTCTAATGAGAGTGACCACCCACCCCCTGTCCCATTCCCTGCAATCACTGTCTGAGGGCCTCCAAACCTTTCTTCTTTCTTTCTCATCACATGGGGTTCTGTGGATTTAGGAAACAAGGTACAGAACTAGTCAAGGGCGCACCATTGACGAAAGTATTTTTTGGGGGGTCCAAGATACTGTAGTCTTGAGACACATTTTGTGTGTGGGAACACTTATTGTATTAAAGAGGAGTCACAATCTTGAAGCTCCCTGTGAAATCTAGGATGCTTCAAATCTTTAATGGTAACTCTCACAAATTCTTCTGCTGTTTACATTTCTCATCATTGCACTGTGGCAAATTATTATAGAGCTAACTTGTGCCTCTGGCACTCTTTTTGGAAGTTTGGTGGAACCAGTTTTTGCAATGGTTCCTCTCCTGTGCCAAATAGGTCCAGATTTGATTGTACATTACTGTGCCCTGTCCTGTATTGAATCCCATGCATGGTACCCACCTGGTGGAAATGCTTTAGTAGTCCTGCCCTGGCTGCCATTCGTTCCTCATACATTGCTCAGAAGGGGGTGGGAGTTTTTGTCAGTCCCTGGTTCGTACAATAGCCGGATATTTGAGATATTTTTGTGCAGGCAAAACACCTCTGTCACAGTATGTCTTGAGCACAAGTGAAGATGGTCTCTGTGTTTTTGGGTTCTTTTCTTCTTTGGTGGGGAGCCTGAAACCCCAAGAGCTTATGGCACTGCTTGTATGTTGTAGAGAAATCATTTTGCTTGGTTTTCTGGTTTTGCCTTGAAAGGCTGCCAGTCTTTTTATTATTCCTAATGGACCCCGTGCAGGTTGCTTGTGATTGGTGAAAAGTACATTGTAGTGAACCCCTGCTCTGTCAATGTTTATGTCCATCTTAGACTATTCTATTGTTCTGCTCTACAGCTGATGATGAGCGAGGGATTTCTTCCCATGAGCCTGGTGGTCTGTAGCAGGCATCCCCGGTCATCCCTGGTGGAGAAATCACCTCAACGAGCAGAACGAGGATGAGGAAAACTTTACAAATCCTCAAAGGTGCACTACCGCTCCTCAAGAAGGATCACGGAATGTTGGGGGTATATCTAGTTTGTTTCGATTTTCAATGTACTGTGTAATCGTTTGGCATGAAGTCCGGAATCTATTGAGTGTGGGTAGTGGGTTTGAATCCATGATGTGGCACTAATCAAGGGTTAGTCAGGTAAGCACCTTCATTGCCATTTTTCTTAAGTTTTAAGTTGCCCCTCCCCCTCCCCCCCCGCCCATTACGGTCACGCCACAGGCACCTAGTCAGCTCATCTGAATGAACACTGAATGTGATGCCTCCATTATCATTTGAAATGCATTTGATTGTTCACATTTCAGGTGTCCTTCATGTCATCTTACCATGTTGTATACTCTTGGGTAAGAATCCAGATCTGCTGTGCAATTCCAAGCATTGGAATGTCACAGCATTGGAAGGGGTGTGCCGTCATCTTGCAAAAATGGAAATGATAGGCATTGTTCCTCACTGGAGCAAATCTTGTACATCTCATAAATTATGTAAACGAAGGATATTTTTAATTCAATAATATTATTCATTGTCCAGGCCTGACAATCATCCGGTAGGATGAATGCTTTATCCAGCGTTAGAGGTGGTCGTCGGGTTACTCATAGTGCCGATGATTGCCTGGATAAGGTAATGTCCACCCCTGGAAAAATAAAAATTGGGTTTTGTCTTGCCCTGTAGCACAAGCATAATAAAAAAAAAATATCTTTGTTTTACAGAAATCAGGCTTGCAACGTCTGATGAGAAGTCCGGACTCTAAAACAACCGAGCTAATTTAATCTTTGCTTGCAAACTGCTTCTTTTTTATTCCTGAACGAAAGTCAGGAATCTAATGTATCACGCGGTATGTGTGGTTGTGCGGGCCCTGGCTTGTACACATGCAAATCAGATCTCAAACGCACCTGAATGCAATGAGCTCAATAATTGATGTGGTGTTCCCCATGTTACGGATCTATTGTTTTTTGGGGTCAGGTCAGAGGTCAAAGTCTGATTCCTTTAAAAAACTTGATAGGTCCAGAAAACTTGGTTCTATCAAGCTGAAATATGGTGTGGAGCTTTCTTGTGGGAGCACAAACCCTATTGTTGTTGTTGGTTGATCAGGGGTCAGTTTTGGAAATATTCATATTGATATTTTTTTATTTTGCCAATTGGCTTGTAAACACAATAACTCTCTATGGGCGAAACCTCATACTTGGTATGTGTGTTCCCAATGATGAGTACATCCATACAGGTCCAGAAGTCTGGAATCCTTGTAACCAGAGTGGGTCCAGAATGCTTGGGCTGATCAGCTTGAAATCTAGTGTGTGACTTTTGTTTCCATGAAGGGTAAACTTTTTCAATTGCTCCTTTGCATTTTTAGCTCAAACCAATAATGCTGGCTGAGCTATTGGAATCGGCATGTTCACTCTATCTATCTATCTATCTATCATCTATCGATCTATCTATCTATCTTCTATCTATCTAGCTATCTATCTATCTATCTATCGATCATCT
The DNA here is from genome assembly GCA_026419785.1 of Sclerodactyla briareus. Classification (NCBI taxonomy): domain Eukaryota; kingdom Metazoa; phylum Echinodermata; class Holothuroidea; order Dendrochirotida; family Sclerodactylidae; genus Sclerodactyla; species Sclerodactyla briareus. The sequence goes on along the minus strand of JAODTK010005233.1, from coordinate 6,303 downwards.
ATCGATCTATCCATCCATCCATCCATCCATCCTCCTCCAATTATCAACACTTGCTTTGTCCCCCAACAGTCATTCTGTGATGGATTTCGACTAAACGTGGACCCAATGTTCCTTGACCCATGGGCCATGTTCCGAACCTTGTGAGTCCAGGGTCATTAAGGGCAATATAGGCCGGTATGTGTCAGATTTCAAAATGTTCTCCTCCTACAATTGTGGTGCACAGCGCTGATGTTGCGTCAAATGATGCTATCTGCTGTACCTTCTGGGTGTTTCAGGATTTTTGGTCCAACTTCCCACTTGGTCCGGAGGGCCCTTTTAAATGAATTTCCCACATGGTACTACTTGAAATGATTCTCCTCCCACAAGCTTTCAATTCCATTTCTTCAAAGTACATGTAATGTTCTTGGGTGGAGTGGCCACTTGGGTGTTCGGAATTTGAGGGCCCAGGGCCTATGGCCCATTATGTGAAGTACCACAAAATTTTGTATCTGCTGCAAATGGTAGCGCATCAGTGCTGATGTTCGGTATACTGATGGTCAATCGGCCATACCATTGGGGGTGTCCAGATTTTTTTTGTCCAAGTCCCTTGGGGGGGGGGGGGGCCCGGGGGCCCCATTTTATGATATTTTACACATGGTGCTTGAATTGCATCTCCCCCACAGCTTCAATTGATTTTCCTCAAAGTTACATTTAATGGTCCTTGGGTTGACGGCCATTGGAGTTGGCTCAGGAATTTTGGGCTTCAGGCCCGTTCGGCCCCCAAGCCTCATTATATTAGGCGAGACAAATCTTGTATCTCCTACATTTCTTTGCACACTGCTGATGTTCATACTGATGGTCTATCAGCCCTAACTTTGGGTGGCTCAGGAATTTAGACCACGGCACATTGTGGGCTGAGCCCATCATGTGGAATTATGCAAAAAAAATGCTCCTCCTCTTACAGTTTTGGTGCACAGTGCTGACATTCAGTCATATTAATGGTCTCCCAAACAGTCGTAACCTTTGGGGGTGCTCATGAATTTTGTTATCTCAGTGTTCGCCACTTCTGGGCCCGATGGCCCATTTTTAAATTTAATTCCATGGAAATTTCACACATTGGTAGTGACAGTGCATTTTTTTCCCTCCCACAATTCCGATTGCTTTTCTTTCAAGTTATGTGTAATACTCCCTTGGTTAGTGGTCAATCAGTGGTGTTTTTACGAACCTCTGGCTCAGGCCCAATGTGGGCCCCTAGGGTCATCAATGTTCAATCACTCAAAATATGCTTCTACAAATTTTGATGCACAAGTCAATGTTGATGTTCGGGGTCATCATGACGGTCTAATAGCTGTACCTTCAAAGGTTCTCAGGAATTCTGGACTTGAGACTCCCGTGTGGCCCGAAGGCCATCATGTGCCATTACTTAAATTGCTTCGCCTCCTACATAGCTGGTGCACAGTCTGATGTTCGATCATAGTAAAGATGGAATGCCATACCTCAGGCTTGCAAAATTTTGGTCATGGAATCCACTTGGGCCCGACAGCCTATCTCTCTATCCATTGTGTCAGCCATTGCCTTTTTTGATATCCTAATGAACGAAGTCAGAGGAATTTATTCAGTCATGACATTGGGTGTGTTGTGTGATGCCTAGCCTTGTTTGACACGATAACGCCACCCCGCTTGGATGGATCAAGTTCATACGTTGTATAGGGGTTCCCCATATTGAGTACATGAGCCCTATTGTTTTGGGGTCAGGTCGAAGGTCATCTATGTCAATAGAGGTCACAGTTTGAAAATATTGTTAACACACGATAAGTCCAGCATGTCTGGTCCGATCCAGGTTGAAATTTGTTATGCCGCTTTCTTATGAGAAGTAACAGGATCTCTATTATTTTTGGGTGTAAATGGGGGGTCAGCTTTGGGGAAAAATGGGAAAATTGGAAAAATTGATAATTTGGTCAATTTTAGCTCGTAACACGATAACTCGACCCCACTTTGATGGATAAAGTCAACTTGTAATATGGTTCCTCATAATGTAATGATCCCTTTGTTTTAAGGGCCATGTCAACGTCATCTGAGGTCAAGAGAGATCAAAGTCCTAACCATCTTGTCAACCAATAAGTCCAGAAATGCCTGGTCTTGATCAGTTTTGACATTGGTATGGCAGCTTTTTCATGAGAGTACGACCTAGTGTTTTTTAGTGTGAATTGGGGGTCGTTTGGTGAAATTGGGAAATCTGTGAAAATTGAGTAATTTTGGCAAATTTTAGTTGTTAACACGGTAACTCACCCCACTTGGATGGATCAGGTTTCATACTTGGATGTGTGTTCCCCATGAGTATACATGAACCACTATGTTTTGGGTCAGGTCTAAGGTCACTGGAGGTCCAAGTGTTGAACCTTGTAAACAAGTCCAGCAGGGTGGTCAGTCTGATCACGTTTGAAATTTGTGTGGTAAGCTTTCTTACGGGAGTAAAAAGTAACCCTATTGTTTTTGGTTTAGGTCGGGATGAATTTGTGGTCATTTTGCCTGATTGTGGCTTGTAAACATGATAACTCAACTTCACTTGGATGATGAGGTCTATACTTGGTATGTGTATTCCTGACAATGCTACATGAACCCTATGTTCCTTCCGGGTCAGGTCGAAGGTCATCTGAGTCCACCATAAGTCCAGTTGAAAATTTTGTCAGATGTTAGTTTGCCCTTATGACGGAGGTCGAATCTCCCCTTTGTCCTTGTGTTTAGCTATAGGTTACAGACAATCAAGGAATCAACTAAGCCTTTGGCTTTCCTGGTTAATTTACTGTGACGGATGCAACCAAACTTGTAACACCATTTAATTGACCCATGAGACATTTTTGACTTTGTGGATTCAGGGTCAAAGGTCATCAATGGGGCGATATAGGTCAATTATGTATAAATTTCCAATGTATCTCCTATAAGTACATTCTATTTCTATTTTCTGAACTAGTCATAATTTTCTCTTTTTAGCTGGTTTGCATATTTTGGATGCAACATCATATAGTGTCATTAGAATTAAAAAAAGTAACTTCTGAATGAAAAAGAAGCAAACGTTATCTTCAATGGATTTTGTCAAACTTGGACGCCAATTTGCACAACCTTTGGGACTCTTTTGCTCATGTGTAAGGTCAGGTCATGGGTCATTGAGAGTATACACTAGGCCACTGTGTGAAAAATTGCCTTTTACTCTCTCAATTAGTCATTCTTTGGTGATTGACCAACTGATGTAACAAATTTATTGAAATGTAATTGACAATCCCGTGGCTTCATGAGATTCAATGTCACAAGTCTTGCAGGGGCACAATAGGCCCTTTGTTTTGAAACTGTCTGCTTGGTCTCATGGTCTTGAACATTAAAACACATTCTTTGGTACATTTTGTGTGGTTTGAGCTACAGCACGATTGGTGCTTTAGTTTAGGTGGTGAATGGAGATGATTCTGTTGTATCAGAAATCTGTGAAAATTGTATTTCGGCTTTGTAAACCAAATTGAAACTCTGCCAGGTCCTGGATGGATTGAAAATCATACTTGCTTATTGTATTTTGCTCATACATGGTATATATCATAGTTTCCCCATGATGAAGTACTGAACCTTAACTGTTTTTTAATTTGGGGTCCAAGGTAAAAGTTTGAGAGTCCTCAGAACACAATTGATTCTAGTGCCTGCCCATACGTTATCAGAAATCAGTCAAGAAGGAAATGTGTTCGAGAAGTATTCTCTTCTCTGTTAGGTTTTACTCGAGGATCAGAAGCGTGCAGAAACAGAGTGGATGACGCAGCTTCCGCAATCTGAGGTCAAGGTTCAAGCCAAAGGTAACTGTACCACCAGAGAAACTTGTTCCCAGCCACCGGTCACCGCTAATTCAGTTGACAGGATTATAGTTAGGAGACAACTCCAAAGTGCAAATCAAGTATTAGAATATGTTTTTTTCTTTCTCCTGTGGTATAAATTACAATGAACCATTCAGGACCACGGTCACTCGTGAATTTTTGTCATCAAAATGCATAATTGAACTTTTGACCAGAGATACTATTCCGTTATATCTTGTTGTCTTGGCATTTATGCATAGCGCTTATAACTCATGTTACGGTAAGGAATAGAGACATGTACATATCAATATATGTTTCCATGATGATTACATGAATTTTCTTCTTTTGTACGAGTGAGGGTCAACTTTTGAGGGAAAAAGGGAAACTTGTAACAATCCGTATATCTGAGAACTTTTATCGGTAATCAAGCTAAGTCCTTGAACACAAGAATAAAAAGTTGCAAAGAATGTGTACAATATTTTGGCTAATTCCTCACGAAAAGAGCATGGATGCTATAGATCTCGTTGAGCAGAGATATGTTAGGAAAAATTTAGGACTTGTACACATCCAGATGGTAGTGTACAGGATTCACTAAGAACTTTTGCTTCCTGTTTGATTTTTTGGATGTACTAGTGAACCTTCCTTCATTTTTCGGGGAGCCAAACTGTCCAAACAAAATTCTGGAATAATGAACTGAGTGAACCATTTGTGATTCCCAGAGTAAAGCAGAGTCCTTTTCTCATATAATAACCGAAAAAATGATACACGAAAATTTATGCACTTCTTCGGGAATCCTATTTTATGAAAATTACTTTCCTAATAACAAATATCCCCCATACTCATGTACGGAACATGTTCAAAATGGGATTAATTGATTGTTGCCAAATAGTGGTGACGTCCAAACTCTACACGGACATGGAAGACTATGGGGAAAATCTGTAAGTACCAGTTCATCATGTGATTGGCTTAATCATCATCATCATCAGCTGGTTTTCGGTTGCAGTTCCAATTCTAGTGAGTTGGACGGTTTCATAGAAGAAGTCAAGAATCATCCTCATAGGTCTGATAGCCTTGGACTGTGTCTTATCGAGAATTCAATGATGTCGGAGAGCTCCTCCCCACAATGGGAACAGTACTCAGCTGGCATGTTTGCAATTTTAGTGGATCACTGATGTTATTTTTAGAAGAACTTCTCATTCTATTTTATGAAAGAGTTACCACCAGTCCTTCATTGTGCCTTCCACAGAGACATCGGAAAAATAGCTCTTCTGGCCCAACTCAGCGAGAAGGTGGTACGTTTTCTTCGGAAGCCAAATGAAAATGAGGTAAGTTCAGCTAGCGCCTGGTATGTGCTGTTTCGGTGGAGTGAACAATGGGTATAACTCAATACTTGAGGGTTGTGAGAAGAAAATTGATCTCTAATCTTACGTCTTTTGTTAGGCTAGTGCCTTGGTGGTTGGTCCCTCGCAGGGTAGTGACAAACAACTATTGAGGTGGGGGTTTGCATAACAAAAGAACAAGAATCTAGCCCCTGCTCCACAAATATGCTTGGGAACCCAACGAATATGGGTTTGATCCCAAGTGGTCCTGTTGGGTTCTCCTCTAAGCAGGAGAATCACATAGGTAGCCTAGTCATCAAGAAAGTTGCATTGGGTCCGGATCATCCATGGAGTATTGTATAACTGGCGAGGGACATGAGGCTGAGTCTTGTGGTCAGTGGAGGGTGGTTAGGCCCCCGACCAGACTGACACCATACCCCTGTTGTCTCAAGGCCCCTGACCGCCTACAATAGAAATAAACTGGGAGATCTCCGTGGGTGTTGCTCCCATGTTTATTAGAATATGCCATAACCATAACAGAGCCTACATTTCCCTAGGCTTCACGCCGCAAAAAAATTATCAGATGCGCCCATGTACCATGAAAGGTAGAAAGATTGGGGTGTGCATCCCTTAAAAAGAAGTGTCTCTGCATCAGGCCAATCATGGTACATGATATAGCTTGTTGAACAAGCCTCCAAGCAAAGGCAAGGAACTCTGGGCCATGTTAAATTTTTCCCAGGTTTATAATGGCCAGCAAATGTAAATTTGTACACAGTGAGGCCTGCATGCCATCTGAGTCCACACTCGAGGTCGTGCTTTCATAGCCGTATCTCACACGTTGCTTGTAAGAAACGGAATTGCATAGGGGCATAAGGTTGTCCCATTATCGACATCCGTTTGCATAGACATACAGTATAACATGTCGGGGCTTAGGAACACACCATTTATTCACTGGCAGCTGGTGCGTACTAACCCATTAGTTTGATACTACCTGGTGTTCAGACTGAGGAAAGGAAACTAAGTTGTGTGATGTACAACCAAACTCAAATGTGACCACAAAAATTGTCTCCAGCAGTAGAATTTAAAGAAAGAAACCTTGATCGCATGCAAAAGTTTAGCTTCATCGTCATAGTGATTCTTATCATTCTCCTTTACCCTCAGACTGGTTGGTCGAT